>CM033796.1:0-24313 GCA_019656835.1 Rhododendron ovatum
TATAAGTACATCCATACGAACCAAACCACACCAAAACGGTACAATACCGTACGAGTACATCCATACGGCACCAAACCACACCAAAATGGTACAATACCATACGAGTACATCCATACGGCACCAAACCACACCAAAACGGTACAATACCGTACGAGTACCTCCAACTGCAACCAAACCACCGCAAAATGGTATAATACCATACGAGTACATCCATACGGCACAAAACCACACCAAAACGGTACAATACCGTACGAGTACATCCATACGGCACCAAACCACACCAAAACGGTACAATACCGTGCGAGTACCTCCAAATGGAATCAAACCACTGCAAAATGGTACAATACCGTATAAGTACATCCATACGAACCAAACCACACCAAAACGGTACAATACCGTACGGGTACATCCATACGGCACCAAACCCCACCAAAACGGTACAATACCGTACGAGTACATCCATACGGCCCCAAACCACACCAAAACGGTACAATATCGTACGAGTACTTGCACACGGCACCAAACCACACCAAAACGGTACAATACCGTACGAATACATCCATACGGCACTAAACCACACATAAACGGTACAATACCGTACGAGTACATCCATACAGCACCCAACCACACCAAAATGGTACAATACCGTACGAGTACATCCGTACAGCACCCAACCACACCAAAATGGTACAATACCGCACGAGTACATCCATACGGCACAAACCACACCAAAATGGTACAATACCGTACGAGAACCTCCAACTGAAACCAAACCACTGCAAATTGGTACAATACCGTATGAGTACATCCATACGGCACAAAACCACACCAAAACGGTACAATACCATACGAGTAAATCCATACGGCACAAAACCCCACCAAAATGGTACAATACCGTACGAGTACATCCATACGGCATTAAACCACACCAAAACGGTGCAATACCGCACGAGTACATCCATACACACCAAACCACAAAAAATGGTACAATACCGTACGAGTACCTCCAAATGGAATAAAACCACTGCAAAATGGTACAATACCGTATAAGTACATCCATAAGGCACCAAACCACACCAAAACGGTACAATACCATGCGAGTACCTCCAAATGGAATGAAACCACTGCAAAATGGTACAATACCGTATAAGTACATCCATACGAACCAAACCACACCAAAACGGTACAATACCGTATGAGTAAATCCATACGGCACCAAACCACACCAAAACGGTACAATACCGTACGAGTACATCCATACGGCACCAAACAACTCCAAAACGGTGCAGTACCGCACGAGTACGTCCATACGGCACCAAACCACTCCAAAACGGTACAATACCGTACGAGTACCTCCAACTGCAACCAAACCACCGCAAAATGGTACAATACCATACGAGTACATCCATACGGCACCAAACCACACCAAAACGGTACAATACCATACGAGTACATCCATACCGCACCAAACCCCACCAAAATGGTACAATACCGTACGAGTACATCCATACGGCACCAAACCACACCAACACGGTACAATACCGCACGAGTACATCCATACACACCAAACCACAAAAAAATGGTACAATACCGCACGAGTACATCCATACACACCAAACCACAAAAAAATGGTACAATACCGTACGAGTACCTCCAAATGGAATCAAACCACTGCAAAATGGTACAATACCGTATAAGTACATCCATGCGGCACCAAACCACACCAAAACGGTACAATACCGTGCGAGTACCTCCAAATGGAATCAAACCACTGCAAAATGGTACAATACCGTATAAGTACATCCATACGAACCAAACCACACCAAAACGGTACAATACCGTACGAGTATATCCATACGGCACCAAACCACACCAAAATGGTACAATACCGTTCGAGTAAATCCATACGGCACCAAACCACTCCAAAATGGTGCAATACCGCACGAGTACGTCCATACGGCACCAAACCACACCAAAACGGTACAATACCGAACGAGTACCTCCAACTGCAACCAAACCACCGCAAAATGGTACAATACCATACGAGTACATCCATACGGCACCAAACCACACCAAAACGCTACAATACCTTACGAGTACCTCCAAAAGGGAACCAAACCACACAAAATGGTACAATACCATACGAGTGCATCCATACGGAACCAAACCACACAAAAATGGTACAATACCTTACGAGTACAGCCATACGGCACCAAACCACACAAAAATGGTAAAATACCGTACGAGTAGCTCCGAATGGATCCAAACAACCTCAAAATGGTACTATACCGTACGAGTACATTCATACAGCACCAAACCACCCCAAAACGGTACAATACCGTACGAGTACATCCATACGGCCCCACACCTCACCAAAACGGTACAATACCGTTTGAGTACATCCATATGGCATTAAACAACACCAAAACGGTACAATACTGTACGAGTACATCCATACGGAACCAAACCACACCAAAATGGTACAATACCGTATGAGTACATCCATACGTCACCAAACAACCTAAACACTGTACAATACCTAACGAGTACATCCATACGGCAACAAACCACACCCAAAGTATACAATACCGTACGAGTACCTCCAAATGGAACCAAACTAGCACAAAATGGTACAATACCGTACGAGTACCTCCAAATGGAATCAAACAACTGCAAAATGGTACAATTCCGTACTACTACATGCATACGCACCAAACATCACCAAAACGGTATAATACAGTACGAGTACATGCATACGGCATCAAACCACACCAAAACGGTAAAATAACATACGAGTACATCCGTACGGCACCAAACCACACCAAAACGGTACAATACCGTACGAGTACATCCATATGGCACCAAACCACACCAAAATGGTACAGTACCGTTCGAGTCCATCCGTACGGCACTAAACCACACCAAAACGGTACAATACTGTACGAGTCCATCCATACGGCACCAAACCACACCAAAAGTGGACAATACCGTACGAGTAAATCCATACGGCACAAAACCATACCAAAATGGTACTGTACCGTACGAGTACATCCATGCGGCACCAAACCACACCAAAATGGCACAATACCGTGCGAGTACATCCATATGGCACCAAACCACACCAAAACGGTACAATACCGTGCGAGTACATCCATACGGCACCAAACCGCACCAAAACGGCACAATACCGTACGAGTACCTCCAAACGGAACCAAACCACCGCAAAATGGTACAATACCGTACGAGTACATCCATACGGCACCAAACACCACCAAACGGTACAATATCGTAGGAGTTGGTCGATACGGCACCAAACCACCCCAAAACGGTACAATACCGTACGAGTACATCCATACGGCACCAAACCGCACCAAAATGGTACAATACCGTACGAGTACATCTATACGGCACCAAAGCACAGCAAAATGGTACAATACCATACGAGTACATCCACACGGCACAAAATCACACAAAAACTGTACAATACCGTACAAGTAGATCCATATGGCACCAAACCACCCCAAAACGGTACAATACCGTACGAGTACATCCATACGGCACCAAACCACCCCAAACGGTACAATACCGAACGAGTACATCCAAACGGCACCAAACCACCCAAAAACGGTACAATACCGTACGAGTACATCCATACGGCACCAAACCACACCAAAACTGTACAATACCGTACGAGTACATCCATACGGCACCAAACCACACGAAAATGGTACAATACCGTACGAGTACATCCATACGGCACCAACCCACACCAAAATAGTACAATACCGTACGAGTACATCCATACGGCACCAAACCATACCAAAACGGTACACTACTGTACGACTACATCTATACGGCACCAAACCGTACCAAAATGGTACAATACCGTTCGTGTACCTTCAAATGGAACCAAACCACACCAAAATGGTTCAATACCGTACGAGTATCTCCAAATGGAATCAAACCACTGCAAATCGGTACAATTCCGTAAGAGTACATCCATACGCACCAAACATCACCAAAACGGTACAATACCGTACAAGTACATGCATACGGCACCAAACCACACCAAAACGGTAAAATATCGTACAAGTACATCCATACGGCACCAAACCACACCAAAATGGTACAATACCGTACGAGTACGTCCATACGGCACCAAACCGCACCAAAATGGTACAATACCGTTCGAGTACCATCAAATGGAACCAAACCAAACCAAAATGGTTCAATACCGTACGAGTACCTCCAAATGGAATCAAACCACTGCAAAATAGTACAATTCCGTACGAGTACATCCATACGCACCAAACATCACCAAAACGGTACAATACCGTACAACTACATGCATACGGCACCAAACAACACCAAAATGGTAAAATATCGTACGAGTACATCCATATGGCACCAAACCACACAAAAATGGTACAATGCCGTACGAGTACATCCATACGGCACCAAACAACACCAAACGGTACAATACCGTACGAGTACATCCAAACGGCACGAAACCACCCCAAAACGGTACAATACCAAACGAGTACATCCATACGGCACCAAACCACTCCAAAATAGTACAATACCGTACAAGTACATCCATACGGCACCAAACCACACCAAAATGGCACAATACCGTACGAGTACCTCCCAACGGAACCAAACCACCGCAAAATGGTACTATACCGTACGAGTACATTCATACAACACCAAACCACCCCAAAACGGGTCAATGCCGTACGAGTACATCCATACGGCACAGCACCTCACCAAAACGGTACAATACCGTACGAGTACCTCTATACGGAACCAAACCACACCAAAACGGTACAATACCTTCCGAGTACCTCCAAAAGGGAACCAAACCACGCAAAACGGTGCAATACCGTTTGAGTGCATCCATACGGCAAAAAATCATACCAAAACGGTACAATACCGTACGAGTACATCCATACGGCACAAAATCACACCAAACGGTACAATACCGTACGAGTACATCCAAACGGCACCAAACCACCCCAAAACGGTACAATACCGTACGAGTACATCCATACGGCACCAAACCACACCAAAATTGTACAATACCGTACGAGTACATCCATACGGCACCAAACCACACCGAAACGGTACAATACCGTACGAGTACATCCATACGGCACTAACCCACACCAAAATGGTACACTACCGTACGAGTACATCCATACGGCACCAAACCACCCCAAAACCGTACAATACCGTTCGAGTACCTCCAAATGGATCCAAACCACATTAAAATGGTACAATACTGAACGAGTACCTCCAAATGGAATCAAACCACTGCAAAATGGTACAATTCCGTACGAGTACATCCATTTGCACCAAACATCACCAAACGGTATAATACAGTACGAGTACATGCATACGGCATCAAAACCACACCAAAACGGTAAAATACCATACGAGTACATCCGTACGGCACCAAACCACACCAAAACGGTACAATACCGTACGAGTACATCCATATGGCACCAAACCACACCAAAACGGTACAGTACCGTACGAGTCCATCCGTACGGCACTAAACCACACCAAAACGGTACAATACTGTACGAGTCCATCCATACGGCACCAAACCACACCAAAAGTGTACATTATCGTATGAGTACATCCATACGGCACAAAACCACGCCAAAATGGTACAGTACCGTACGAGTACATCCATGCGGCACCAAACCACACCAAAATGGTACAATACCGTACGAGTACATCCATGCGGCACCAAACCACACCAAAATGGTACAATACTGTGCGAGTACATTCATACGGCACCAAACCGCACCAAAACGGCACAATACCGTACGAGTACCTCCAAACGGAACCAAACCACCGCAAAATGGTACAATACCGTACGAGTACATCCATACGGCACCAAACCACACCGAAACGGTACAATACCGTACGAGTACATCCATACGACACCAAACCACACCAAAACGGTACAATACCATACGAGTACATCCATACGGCACCAAACCACCCCAAAACGGTACAATACCGTACGAGTACATCCACACGGCACCAAACCACAGCAAAACGGTACAATACCGTACGAGTACATCCACACGGCACCAAACCACAGCAAAACGGTGCAATACCGTACGAGTACATCCATACGGCACCAAACCACCCCAAAACGGTACAATACCGTACGAGTACATCCATACGGCACCAAACCACACCAAAATGGTACAATACCGTACGAGTACACCTATACGGCACCAAACCACAGCAAAACGGTACAATACCATACGAGTACATCCACACGGCACAAAATCACACCAAAACGGTACAATACCGTACGAGTAGATCCATACGGCACCAAACCACCCCAAAACGGTACAATACCGTACGAGTACATCCATACGACACCAAACCACACGAAAATGGTACAATACCGTACGAGTACATCCATACGGCACGAACCCACACCAAAATAGTACAATACCGTACGAGTACATCCATACGGTACCAAACCACACCAAAACGGTACACTACTGTACGAGTACATCCATACGGCACCAAACCGCACCAAAATGGTACAATACCGTTCGAGTACCTTCAAATGGAACCAAACCAAACCAAAATGGTTCAATACCGTACGAGTACCTCCATACGCACCAAACATCACCAAAACGGTACAATACCGTACAAGTACATGCATACGGCACCAAACCACACCAAAATGGTAAAATATCGTACGAGTACATCCATACGGCACCAAACCACACAAAAACGGTACAATGCGAGTACATTTATACGGCACCAAACCACACCAAAACGGCACAATACCGTACGAGTACATCCATACGGCACCAAACCACATCAAAATGGTACAATACCGTACGAGTACATCCATACGGCACCAAACCACACCAAACGGTACAATACCGTACGAGTACATCCAAACGACACCAAACCACCCCAAAACGGTACAATACCGTACGAGTACATCTATACGGCACCAAACCACACAAAAATTGTACAATACCGTACGAGTTCATCCATACGGCACCAAACCACACCAAAACGGTACAATACCGTATGAGTACATCCATACGGCACCAACCCACACCAAAATGGTACAATACCGTATGAGTACATCCATACGGCACCAAACCACACCAAAACGGTACACTACCGTATGAGTACATCCATACGGCACCAAACCACACCAAAACGTTACAATACCGTTCGAGTACCTCCAAATGGAACCAAACCACACCAAAATGGTACAATACCGTCCGAGTACCTCCAATTGGAATCAAACCACTGCAAAACGGCACAATACCGTACGAGTACCTCCAAACGGAACCAAACCACCGCAAAATGGTACAATACCATACGAGTACATCCATACGGCACCAAACAACACCAAACGGTACAATACCGTACGAGTACATCCAAACGGCACCAAACCACCCCAAAACGGTACAATACCGTATGAGTACATCCATACGGCACCAAACCACAACAAAATGGTACAATACCGTACGAGTACAACCATACGGCACAAAACCACACCAAAAAGGTACAATACTGTACGACTACATCCATACGGCACCAAACCACACCAAAACGGCACAATACGTTATGAGTACCTCCAAACGGAACCAAACCACTGCAAAATGGTGCATTACCATATGAGTACATCCATACGGTACCAAACCACACCAAACGAAACAATACCGTACGAGTACATCCAAACGGCACCAAACCACCCCAAAACGGTACAATACCATACAAGTACATCCATACGGCACCAAACCACCCCAAAATGGTACAATACCGTACGAGTACATCCATACGGCACCAAACCACACCAAAATGGTACAATACCATACGAGTACATCCATACGGCACAAAACCACACCAAAACGGTATGATATCGTACGAGTACATCCATACGGCACCAAACCACACCAAAATGGTAAATACCGTGCGAGTACATCCATATGGCACCAAACTTCACCAAAACGGTGCAATACCGTACGTGTACATCCATACGGCGCCAAACCACACTAAAACGGCACATTACCGTACGAGTACCTCCAAACGGAACCAAACCACCGCAAAATGGTACAATACCGTACGAGTACATCCATACGGCACCAAACAACACCAAACGGTACAATACCGTACGAGTACATCCAAACGGCACCAAACCACCCCAAAACGGTACAATACCGTACGAGTACATCCATGCGGCACCAAACCACACCAAAATGGTACAATACCGTACGAGTACATCCATACGGCACCAAACCACACCAAAACGGTACAATACCGTACGAGTACATGCATACGGCACAAAACCACACCAAAACGGTACAATACCGTACGACACTACAACAAATATGGGCTTTTATTGCATTAAGTTATAGCGTTTTTTCATCTATGCTATAATAGAGGAGTTATTATAGCGTTCCCCATTCAGAAATAGGGAAACGCTCCCATGGAGACTCGTGCTCGTAAAATTATAGCGTTTCATTGAAGGAGGACAGCGTTCCACGAAATCATTAGGCGCCAATCCTTGCCGCCCTAGGTCACAAAAAATTCTATTCGGCTCTTTCAAAATCAGAGGCGCCGGATCTCCCAATCACTTCGCGCGAACTAGAGCTTGATATTGCGAACTGGTTTGCTCTTTAATGGATCAATTTCTTGTGTCCTAGGGCTTCAATCGTGCACACCAGGTTCGTTCGTTCCTCCCTCTCTCTCTCTCTCTCTCTCTCTCTCTCTCTCTGTGGATATGTTGATCTAAGCCCTAGCTTGTGCATGTTTGGGTCTGGGACTAATTTGTATCACGAGGATATGATGAAGCCAAACACATTACAGCGCCTTACGGAATACGTGTTCCATCTTGAGCACTAATCTGATTTTAGGTATGCCGAATTTGATAATTTTGAGTACTAATTTTGCTTTAGCAGTTGCTGGTGTTGAAATCGGGTAGTTACTGGTACTGGGTAAGGGCTGCATGTGTTGTTGATTCCACAGTTTTTGATTGTTCAAATGTTTGCATTTTCTGGAGATTTTTTTGGGTGTTTATGGTGCAAAGGGTTTCCAGCCATGGCTCATTATGGACTTTGTCCAATTAACTAGCTCCTCCCAAATTGGTATCCACCCCCTCAAATATCAGCTTGTTTCTTGCTTTTCCAAACAGATCATGTGGGAAAAAAAAATACAAGGTGATTGTAGCGAGCATAACATAGCATACCACATTAGCTTAATGTAGAATGTATTAGCCTACTAGTTAGTTGGTTGAATGGACTAGGATGGAATGAAATTGATGTTCAATTTGGACTCGTTTTGTGGGTGGGTGTCTTGACACCTTTCTCCCTACAGTTATTAAGGTAAAAGGCATATAAGGCATAGAACATTGAATTAGTCATGTTTCAGATTAAAAAATAGTATATAGCCTATGTTTCATTACTCTAAATGTTTCATTACTCTATCATGAACATTGACTTGTTCAACCTTTTAAGTTATTTGTAGGTCATAAGAAATGGATAAGAGTTGGATGACGATAAAACATAGGTGGTCAAGTAATTCTAGCAGATCAGAAAGGGTTGGTAAGTTTCGCATTTTCTTGGAAAATCCTTGTTCCATTACAATATTATTACATTGAGCACAATCCACACTAGAATAGAAGATGAAGTTTATGATCTTAATTAACAACATACATCATCTTGGCCACGTATTCTCATCTGAAGGCACATGGAAGTTTAATAGAAAGGGACATGAAAAAGTTTGACAAGTTTCACAAAGTACGGAAGCATCTGTTAGGCCTGTTGATTATCGATCGAACAGTCATGATGACATTTTCTTCTTGATTCGTGTTGTGTTTAGTTTGTGCCCGCACAAATCTGGACATTTATGTGTCCTTAACCGTCCGATACATGTGGACGTTTAATGAGTAGTACTGGCCTCAGTCACTCATGCGTTGGACGGTTTCGGACACATCTGTGTGCAGATCTCTATGCACTTTCTCTGCATGTAGCATTGCTCGATCGTAGTTGCATACGCTTGAGTAACCGAGGCTAGTTATGTGTCCTATAGTGGTAAAAGTTGTGTCTGGTCTATTCTCTGATCAAGAAAGACTACTATCGTGAATTGTTACTTTCAATATTTTTTAAGCACACTATGGATATCGCAATGATCAGTCGCTAGTCATGGAAAAGGCTAGTACGGTAGAAGTATCAAGGAAACCTCATTTAACTTTCCATGCATTGCAAAAATAAATATACCTTGGGGAAAAATTAGGAAAAGCGAAGAAATTAGGTAGATTTTGTGGAAAATTAGTATGAAAACCCCCCCGGACATTCATGGGTGGTCAGTGGTGTGTGAACCGACGGATTTCACATGTGTTCGCATATGAGGACCTGATACTACTTCCGACTCACTTTTGACATTTTGGTTGGGTCCAGGCTGAGGTGCCCGTCCGTTCAGATACTTGAATATTTCCGCGCTTTTTCTAGTTGTTTAGTTCAATGACCAACCCACCCCCACACCCACTGTTTTTTTTTTCTAAACAGTCTGGCATGAGCCTATATAATGGCGGATCTAGGTGGTATTGTTGGTACTACTTGTCTAGCAAAACCCGAAAAAATATTGAAAAAAGAAGAAACCTTTGGTGGAGTACTATCATTTGAGCAGGAAGTAAGATGTTTAAGGTTTCATGTCACAGTCTCATGCCTTGTCCGAATATCTTGCAACCCAGGGCTAGGTAAATAATCCGATTCAACCACCGTTAACCGGTCTGTTATGCTCTCGCGTGAAATCCCAACTCACCGCAGATTACACTTGCATTGGACTTACGTTGTTCTTTGTTTGTTTGGTAATTGTTGTGCAGTTTGCTGGTCCAAAAGGAAGGGATTGGTATGCTAACCCTTTTCAATTATCAGAGCTAGTTTTTGCTTCTTGTGTTACGAATGAAATATTCGATTTTTGCTAATAGGTAAAATGCACGGTCGCTGTATAAAGGTAGCCCTCAATCCAAACATGGAAAGGTTGCAAAATAACTACTTGTTTCCTGAGGTTGGTGGCCTCCTAACATCTCGTCATGCTTGTTGATTGACATTCTTCTTTCACCATTTCTTTGGTTTCCCCCGTCGCCTCCTCCGCCAACACGAATATACTGTTTTGTTTTCTGTTTTTCTCCTTAATTCCTCCAGCTTCATCGTTGCTGGTTTAATTTGATAGTCGAAAACTAAAAAATATGAATCTTTTATAAAAATTTATCACCTTTGCTGTTATAAACTAAAAAATATGAATCTTTTATAAAAATTTATCACCTTTGCTGTTATAAATGGTTTGGTAAGTCTTAACATTCTACAGGTTAAGTATATATCTTGTTTGTCGAGGTAGAGTTGAAAATGGATTCACTCAATTTCTTACTGTACTGATGGAACTCGTTGCGATACAGATATCAACACGTGAAATGGAACACATCAAGAAGTACCCAAACGCAGAAGTGATAAGCCTTAGAATAGGTGATACCACTGCGCCAATACCAGATATTATTGCTGCAGCCATGTCTGATGTAAGTATCACTTACAGGCTTCAGTTTGATTGTACATGTTGCAATCTCCAGGTTTGTTTTTACTCCTCTATTTTCCGAAAATCTGAACCTTCACACCCTACTATCTGGCTTGATTTTTCCTTCTGTCTTCGTGATTCGGTTCTATAGTTTGTTCGACAGAATTTGTGGCTACTGTCTGCCATATATATATGATTCCTAAGGCTCGATTTTGAACAAACTTTTGTGCCCTAGGAGTACCCTTGGATATTTGGACAATAGGATCCAGAAAATACAATAGATGCAAATAGGGTACTCCTTGACGGAGAAGGAGAAAACTATTTTATTTTGAAACTGCTTTGTAGTAGATCCAAATAGGGCTTGATTTATCATCGTGGTCAGTTTTAATCTTCATTCTTTAGGATCTAATAATGAATTTTGGGTTTGCACAGATTACATCCAACAGGAACAAGCTTTAGAATGGCACAAGAGACTTGAGTCTAAACTTTAATTGTATTCTCACATGAAAAGTAGCTTCCTTTTACTCTTCTCATCAGGTATGCGAATGAAGAAAAATGGCATCATTAGGTATGCTACTGTTTGACAAATTAAATTATAGTTTCAACTTTCAAAGTAGCTATCGAAAGTTTCATGGCTTGTGCATACAATCTAACGACTCTTCGGGAGAGACGTAAGGAAGCACTCTTTGAAGTACGATGATCATTTTCTCAAGGATATCCAGGTCAAGGTACCTATTTCTACCCTTCCTTATTTGCAAAAGACAAGCATAGACTTGTTGAGATTAAGTTTGGTATACTACAACAGCTCTAAAGAGCATAGAATATGAAGATGTGATTGTTATCTGTTGCAAGTACCTCACTATCATTTCCCCAGCTAAGTGCTTCATGAATGCTAGGCATGAGTTTGAAGATAGTTGATTTAGAGACTTATCATCATTACTACATGAAGTTTTACTTGTTTTATGCGTACATGTGAGCATTAATCACTACAACAAATAGGGGCTTTAATAGCATAAATTTATAGCATTTTTTTGAAAATGCTATTATAGGATGCAACTAATAGCGTTCCTTTAATTAAAATAGAAGGAGGTGTACTGTTTGGACGCGGAAGAGTTTTACATAGCGTTCTTCTTTCTCTTCTACAGCGAGCACCTAAAAATTAGGCGCCAATCTCTCACAACCTTTGAAATTTCAATCGATTTCGTGAGATGGCGCTATATTACCCACTTCGTGCAAAGCGGTGTTGGTCGAGGATGGATCGATTACAGCTGTGCTAGGGTTTGTTCCTTCTCCTCTAGTTTTCGATAACCTTCACACCATAATGATCGACTAATCTTCTCGTTTTTCTGCTCCCTCAGAAGCGCTATAATGGACAACCATGGCGACAACAGCTCCCCCAAACCGAGCTACAACAAGGGCAAAAATGTTGTCGCACCTCTCGACACCCTTGGGTAGAAACGTACCGCCCCCCATCCCCCATCGCGACATCGTCGACACCAGTAACCACCTCTTTCCCCAATTTCCTAGGGCTTACATAGTACCATTTTTGTATATGTATGTTTCTATTTTCGATCGGTGACTTTCTTCGAACAGTTGATGGGCTTTTTTGAGGTTTGTGTATTTGATTTGGGCATTTTGTCGAACAGTCGAGAACAGATTACCGCATTTGTTACTGTACGGGCCTCCCGGGATGGGCAAGACGATGCTTGCGGTGGCCCAAAAATTGTACGGGATGCAGATGCACAACATGGTCTTGGAGCTGAATGCGTCGGACGAATGCGGGATTGATATTGTTAGGCAGCAGATTCATGATTTTGCTAGCACTCAGATCTTCTCTTTTGGGTAAACCCTAATTTTCTGTTGTTGGTATTCGTCATTTGTCTGCTGGTAATCGTGTTGTTAGAGACTAGCGGCTGGGGCACACACAATGTTTGTTCAGAAAGAGTTATGTAAAATTTTCGAAACAATTTTGAGTGAAGTAGCAATTTTGAGTAAAAGCCTTCAATCAAAAAGTACATGTACGCTACTTTCGCCATTCGCAATTACACACTCTCAGTAGTCATTCATAAAACCCAAATTCGTCTTATTCTGGTAATTTAGAGTGATTTGAAGGTATATAGGAATCCTGACTCCTAAGTAAATTTCAAGTGTTATTGGGAATCACAAGCCACACATGGCAATGGCATTGAAGGTGAAAAGGTTTATGTAAATCACATTAGAGAACCCATTGATTATTTCTTTTAAGGTAGAGAGATGATCTTGCGGACCCGAAGCAATCCGTCAGAATCTCTCCCCCACGCAAAAAAAATTATTTGGACCTGTTAGCTTCAACCATAAGACTATTTGAAAATAGATTTCACACTGATTTCGATCTCGCTCGTCTAACGAAAAACTATCAGGAGTTATTTCTAGAAGACGAGGAATCCACGACAAGAGGGACAGATGAACTCTTACAGTCATGTGAAAAGGAAGTCTTGGAGGAGATCTTGTTGGTAGCAAAAGAATGGGAAACAAGTAACGCTCTGTTATAGGTTTTGATGTTGTGCTATTTTTGTTTGTTGAGAGGAACTAATCTGATAGAAGATGATCTATATTGACGAAGTGACATGACTGATATCAACGAAGCTGTGGGAACAACCATCGAATGGCCTGCTAACATAGTTTTTATGGACTCTTTGCCAGAGTAATGTACTTTTATTCCCTCCTCCATATCAAAGTATTCTCTTAGATGATAAATGTATGCCTGATAAATTCGCTGCTATGTGACCTTTCAATGGAGAGATGCTAGCAGTACTATTGGGTTTCAAATTAAATATTTTCCTCAACTGTCATAGTGTCATGTTTCATGGGTGTGATTCTCTCTCGTCTGTTGGTTTCCATTGCAATTGAGGATGATTTAAGACTTTGTTCTTGATAATAGTAACCTTGTTGACTGAAATATAGTTTTAGGTCTTGGATATTGGCTATCTTTACTGCTTGCGTTACCAATTTTAAGATATCTTTGTTGTTTCTGACATTTTGGTGCAGTGACTAGAACTGTGTATAGATTGGTCCTCTTGACTCCTCGATAAACTTTAGAGTTGATAATGTTATGTATGAGGCAGATCTAATTTCATATTGATAACCAACTTTTTACCTGAATTGTCATTGGCTGTTTGTTCTCTGATGTTGTTTCTGTTAAATACTTTCCTGTTAAATACTTTCCTGTGCTCATGGAAGCTGTTCGTAGGTACCTTACGAGGCAAACTGTTGTATACGTATTCTCATCCTTGTCATTTTAATTGGTTTCCTTTTCTCCTTTGTGGATCTGTTGAAGGTCAAAGAAGAAGGCGGAGAGGCAATGCTACCACCCTTGTGGTGGTTCAGAAATCATAACAAAGACGCCACCACAACCCCAAGATTACAAGATGCTCGCCATGGCACAAAACCACCACAACTCCCAAGATTGGAAGCACAATTAGATTTTCCCCTTTTTGGTTATGCCGATGTTGAGAAAGAGGTAATAAACAGAACTTTTGCATGGGCTGCCCCTTGTCAAGTATGAACTTTGTATGGTTGTGACTTGTGAGGGTTTTTTTCTCTTCCATACATATTGGAGAGATAAAGATATGAAGAAGCAAAAAAAGAAGATCAATACACTAGGTGAAGGAAGGATAACAACTAAGGGAAAGAAGGACAAGTTTCCCTTTACGTGTCGAGGAGGTGGAGTGTGTCTAATGACTGCAATAATAATTTATCTGGTGGTGTGCATTCTTTATTTTTGGTCTATCAAGGCCTAAATTTTTCCTCTAACTTTTTCTTTTTTGTGTGAGCACAGTTTTTTGTTTCTATTTTGAGTTTTCATGCTTTTTACTTTTAACTCTTAGATGGTAAGTGCATGAAGACCACTGTTGTGGATGGAGGTAGTCAAGTTGAAGTCCAAGTATGATGAGAATCAAGGGTCAACCTTGGTGATGGATCAGGTATGCTAACTTCTTTCTTAGGACCTCTAGTTCAAGAGAATGGTTATTCAACTAATTGTATTTGTTGTTGTGATGTGATAATACTGCAATCTCGAAAGTGAATTGGATGTTAAGTGCTGAAAAATAGTATTTTTTGCGTAGATAAAGTGCTAGAATATGATATTTTTTGTTGTGATATACCATAGTTGTTGCTGAACTATGCAGACATGGGGATAAGCAAAAGAAAGTAATTCATTTATGACTTGTATGGTATCTCTTACTCCCTGAAAGGGAATTATAGGCTTGAGTCTTGGTTAAGAAAGTATTTCAGAAAGTAATTCATCTATTTGTTCTCTGCACGATATATCAGACTAAAGGGGAAACTATGAAAAAAAAATTCAAACTAGCTGAGTTAGGAATCGGTGGGCGTAGTCTTGCTCTTATTTAGTCGTATTTATCACACTGTCTACATGATGATGATGATGATGATGATATATACACTAGTAATACATGCATACTGTCGAAATACATGCATTTTGACTTAGCTGTTCATGTAGTCGTACTGTAGTATTAATTAGCATGCATGAGCCATGCTTGACTTTGTTATACCCACCACCACCTCTTTTATTAGTCCAAGATAAGAAGCATAGATACGGATACGGGACATGGACACGATATGTACGGAGAGTATCCGAGAGTATCGATATCCGATACGGATACCGATACGTGGTACGGAGGCCAAGATAGAGTATCCATGCTTTAGAGGCTGCTTGAGCATTAAATTCACTCATTCGTTATTTGTGTGTTCTACTTGTTATATATGTTCACAGTCTCATTGGTCATTTACGATGATTTTTTATTATGCAATTTTTAGGATGATACGGAAAAAATTGAACATGATACACCAAGCTCACCTTGGAATAATCTAAAAGAAGATGCTATTTCTAATTGAAATGTTAAGTAGAAATTGTTATGACTCAATCAAATTGAAATGTTTGCTTCTCCCATATGTAGGTTTATGGGTTGATAAAGAAGTGTTGTGACTTTTTGCTGAAGATATAGGTATGATCTTGCTAGTGTGATGGCTGTCATTATCGCTTGGTTGATTGAAGCCTTTTTGTTGATACTTATGGGATGGAGAGATTTTGGAAGGACTGTTTTGGTTGAAGCCTTTTTGTTAATATTTTGGCGTAAGGTTTGAACTCCACTTTTGAAATATATAGATGTTTTGGAAAGTCTTTTTGGTGAGGCTTGTACTCCACTTTTGGGATACATAGATATTTTGAAAGGCCTTTTTGTTGATATTTGGTAACAAGGCTTGTACTAGATAGAAATGTTGGAAGGACATTTAGTATATTGAGTTTCTTTTGTAATGGTAATCGCTTTGATGTTTGGAGACATTTTGTTGGTTTTGTATGGAATATTGTGAATATATGGCCAAGGATGTCATTGGAGCCGCCATTTTCTTTTTTCTAGCAGATTGTATAAAGTTATGAAACTTGCTAGAAACCAGTTGAAATTTAAAATGCTGTAAAAAATGGGGAGAAAATTTATGGTGAATAATAGAAAACCTTGAATTTACAACGTTCCTTGAATGTTGTGGAAACTTTTCAATTTATAGCGTTCCTCAAATGCTGTGCGAAATTTTCAATTTATAGCGTTTTTAAATTGTTATAAAAATTTTACAATCTATAGCGTTTTAAAAATGCTATAGAAATTTTACAATCTATAGCGTTTTTAAAATGCTGTAGAAAGTCTACCATACTATAGCGTTTTAAAAACGATGTAGAAAGTCTGCCATACTATAGCGTTTTAAAAATGCTGTCTAAAGTCTACCATATTATAACGTTTTAAAAACGCTGTCTAAGGTCCAAGACTTTTCACAACATCGGCTAATACAGCGTTCGAAAAAACGATGTCTATATCATTTAACAGCGTTTTCCAAACGCTATAAAATGTCAATTTTCTTGTAGTGCGAGTAGATCCATACGGCACCAAACCACCCCAAAACGGTACAATACCGTACGAGTACATTCATACGGCACCAAACCACACCAAAATGGTACAATACCGTACAAGTACATCCATACGGCACCAAACCACACCAAACGGTACAATACCGTACGAGTACATCCAAACGGCACCAAACCACCCCAAAACGGTACAATACCGTACGAGTACATCCATACGGCACCAAACCACACCAAAATGGTACAATACCGTACGAGTACATCCATACGGCACCAAACCACACCAAAACGGTACAATACCGTACGAGTACTTCCAAATGGAACCAAACCACCGCAAAATGTTACAATATCGTACGAGTACATCCATACGGCACCAAACCACACCAAAACGGTACAATACCGTACGAGTACATCCATATGGCACCAAACCACACCAAAACGGTGCAATACCGTACGAGTACATCCATAAGGCACCAAACCACACCAAAACGATACAATACCGTACGAGTACATCCATACGGCACCAAACCACACCAAAATGGTACAATACCGTACGAGTATCTCCAAACGGAACCAAACCACCGCAAAATGGTACAATACCGTACGAGTACATCCATACGGCACCAAACCAAACCAAAATAGTACAATACCGTACGAGCACATCCATACGGCACCAAACCACACCAAAACAGTACAATACCATACGAGTACATCCATACGGCACCAAACCACACCAAAACGGTACAATACCGTACGAGTACCTCCAAATGGAACCAAACCACCGTAAAATGGTACAATACCGTACGAGTACATCCATACGCACCAAACCACTCCAAAATGGTACAATATCGTACGAGTACATCCAAACGGCACCAAACCACCCCAAAACGGTACAACGAGTACCTCCAAATGGAACTAGACCACCGTAAAAGGTATAATACCGTACGAGTACATCCATACGGCACCAAACCACACCAAAATGGTACAATACCGTACGAGTACATCCATACGGCACCAAACCACACCAAAACGGTACAGTACCGTACGAGTACCTCCAAAGGGAACCAAACCACCGCAAAATGGTACAATACCGTGCGAGCACCTCCAAAGGGAACCAAACCACTGCAAAATGGTACAATACCGTACGAGTACATCCATACGGCATTAAACCACACAAAAATGGTATAATACTATACAAGTACGTCCATACGACACCAAACCACACCAAAACGGTACGGATTAAACCACACAAAAATGGTACAATACCGTACGAGTACATCCATACGGCACTAAACACACCAAAACGGTCCAATACCGTACGAGTACCTCCAAACGGAACCAAACCACCGCAAAATGGTACAATACCGTACGAGTACATTCATACGGCACCAAACCACACCAAAACGGAACAATAAAGTACGAGTACATCCATACGGCACCAAACCACACCAAAACGGTATAATACCGTACGAGTACTTCCAAATGGAACCAAACCACCGCAAAATTGTACAATATCGTACGAGTACATACATACGGCACCAAACCACAGTAAAACGGTACAATACCGTACGAGTACATCCATATGGCACCAAACCACACCAAAACGGTGTAATACCGTACGAGTACATCCATAAGGCACCAAATCACACCAAAACGGTACAATACCGTACGAGTACATCCAAACGGCACCAAACCACCCCAAAACGGTACAATACCGTACAAGTACATCCATACTGCACCAAACCACACGAAAACGGTACAATACCATAAGAGTACGTCCATGCGGCACCAAACCACACCACAACGGTACAATACCGTACGAGTACATCCATACTGCACCAAACCACACCAAAACGGTACAATACCATACGAGTACCTCCAAACGGAACCAAACCACTGCAAAATGTACAATACCATACGAGTACATCCATACGGCACCAAACCACACCAAAACGGTACAATACCGTACGAGTACCTCCAAATGGAACCAAACCACCGTAAAATGGTACAATACCGTACGAGTACATCCATACGCACCAAACCACTCCAAAATGGTACAATATCGTACGAGTACATCCAAACGGCACCAAACCACAAAAAAATGGTACAATACCGTACGAGTACATCCATACGGCACCAAACCAACCTAAAACGGTACAATACCGTACGAGGACATCCATATGGCACCAAACCACACCAAAATGGTACAATACCGTACGAGCACATCCATACGGCACCAAACCACACCAAAACAATACACTACAATACGAGTACATCCATACGGCAACAAACCACACCAAAACGGTACAATATCATAAGAGTACGTCCATGCGGCACCAAACCACACCAAAACGGTACAATACCGTACGAGTACATCCATAATGCACCAAACCACACCAAAACGGTACAATACCATACGAGTACCTCCAAACGGAACCAAACCACCGCAAAATGTACAATACCATACGAGTACATCCATACGGCACCAAACCACACCAAAACGGTACAATACCGTACGAGTACCTCCAAATGGAACCAAACCACCGTAAAATGGTACAATACCGTACGAGTACATCCATACGCACCAAACCACTCCAAAATGGTACAATATCGTACGAGTACATCCAAACGGCACCAAACCACACAAAAATGGTACAATACCGTACGAGTACATCCATACGGCACCAAACCAACCTAAAACGGTACAATACAGTACGAGGACATCCATATGGCACCAAACCACACCAAAATGGTACAATACCGTACGAGCACATCCATACGGCACCAAACCACACCAAAACAATACAATACAATACGAGTACATCCATACGGCAACAAACCACACCAAAACGGTACAATATCATAAGAGTACGTCCATGCGGCACCAAACCACACCAAAACGGTACAATACCGTACGAGTACATCCATACTGCACCAAACCACACCAAAACGGTACAATACCATACGAGTACCTCCAAACGGAACCAAACCACCGCAAAATGTACAATACCATACGAGTACATCCATACGGCACCAAACCACACCAAAACGGTACAATACCGTACGAGTACATCCATACGGCACCAAACCTCCCCAAAACGGTACAAGACCGTACGAGTACATCCATACGGCACCAAACCACACCAAAATGGTACAATACCGTACGAGCATATCCATACGGCACTAAACCACACCAAAACAGTACACTACCGTACGAGTACATCCATACGGCACCAAACCATACCAAAACAGTTCAATACCGTACGAGAACCTCCAAATGGAACCGAACCACCGTAAAGTGGTACAATATCGTACGAGTACATCCGTACGCACCAAACAGCATTAAACCACACAAAAATGGTACCATACTGTACGAGTACATCCATACGACAACAAACCGCACCAAAACAGTACAATACCGTACGAGTACATCCATACGGCACTAAACCACACCAAAATTGTATAATACCGTACGAGTACCTCCAAACGGAACCAAACCACCGGAAAATGGCGCAATACCGTACGAGTAAATCTATACGGCACCAAACCACACCAAAACGGTGCAATATCGTACGAGTACCTCCAAACGGAACCAAACCACCGCAAAATGTACAATACCATACGAGTACATCTATACGGCACCAAACCACACAAAAACGGTACAATACCGTACGAGTACATCCATACGGCACCAAACCCACCCAAAACGGTACAATACAGTACGAGGACATCCATACGGCACCAAACCACATCAAAATGGCACAATACCGTACGAGCACATCCATACGGCACCAAACCACACCAAAACAGTACACTACCATACGAGTACATCCATACGGCACCAAACCACACCAAAACGGTACAATACCGTACGAGTACCTCCAAATGGAACCAAACCACCGTAAAATGGTACAATACCGTACGAGTACATCGATACGCACCAAACCACTCCAAAATGGTATAATATCGTACGAGTACATCCAAACGGCACCAAACCACCCCAAAACGGTACAACGAGTACCTCCAAATGCAACTAGACCACCGTAAAAGGTATAACACCGTACGAGTACATCCATACAGCACCAAACCACACCAAAATGGTACAATACCATACGAGTACATTCATACGGCACCTAACCACACCAAAACGGTACAGTACCTTACGAGTACCTCCAAAGGGAACCAAACCACCGCAAAATGGCACAATACCGTGCGAGCACCTCCAAAGGGAACCAAACCACTGTAAAATGGTACAATACCGTACGAGTACATCCATACGGCATTAAACCACACAAAAATGGTACAATACGGTAGGAGTACATCCATACGGCACCAAACCACACCAAAACGGTACAATACCGTACGAGTACTTTCAAATGGAACCAAACCACCGCAAAATGGTACAATATCGTACGAGTACATCCATACGGCACCAAACCACAGTAAAACGGTACAATACCGTACGAGTACATCCATATGGCACCAAACCACACCAAAACGGTGTAATACCGTACGAGTACATCCATAAGGCACCAAATCACACCAAAACGGTACAATACCGTACGAGTACATCCAAACGGCACCAAACCACCCCAAAACGGTACAATACCGTACGAGTACATCCATACTGCACCAAACCACACGTAAACGGTACAATACCATAAGAGTACGTCCATGCGGCACCAAACCACACCACAACGGTACAATACCGTACGAGTACATCCATACTGCACCAAACCACACCAAAACGGTACAATACCATACGAGTACCTCCAAACGGAACCAAACCACCGCAAAATGTACAATACCATACGAGTACATCCATACGGCACCAAACCACACCAAAACGGTACAATACCGTACGAGTACCTCCAAATGGAACCAAACCACCGTAAAATGGTACAATACCGTACGAGTACATCCATACGCACCAAACCACTCCAAAATGGTACAATATCGTACGAGTACATCCAAACGGCACCAAACCACACAAAAATGGTACAATACCGTACGAGTACATCCATACGGCACCAAACCAACCTAAAACGGTACAATACAGTACGAGGACATCCATATGGCACCAAACCACACCAAAATGGTACAATACCGTACGAGCACATCCATACGGCACCAAACCACACCAAAACAATACAATACAATACGAGTACATCCATACGGCAACAAACCACACCAAAACGGTACAATATCATAAGAGTACGTCCATGCGGCACCAAACCACACCAAAACGGTACAATACCGTACGAGTACATCCATACTGCACCAAACCACACCAAAACGGTACAATACCATACGAGTACCTCCAAACGGAACCAAACCACCTCAAAATGTACAATACCATACGAGTACATCCATACGGCACCAAACCACACCAAAATGGTACAATACCGTATGAGTACATCCATACGGCACCAAACCTCCCCAAAACGGTACAAGACCGTACGAGTACATCCATACGGCACCAAACCACACCAAAATGGTACAATACCGTACGAGCATATCCATACGGCACTAAACCACACCAAAACAGTACACTACCGTACGAGTACATCCATACGGCACCAAACCATACCAAAACAGTTCAATACCGTACGAGAACCTCCAAATGGAACCGAACAACCGTAAAGTGGTACAATATCGTACGAGTACATCCGTACGCACCAAACAGCATTAAACCACACAAAAATGGTACCATACTGTACGAGTACATCCATACGACAACAAACCGCACCAAAACGGTACAATACCGTACGAGTACATCCATACGGCACTAAACCACACCAAAATTGTACAATACCGTACGAGTACCTCCAAACGGAACCAAACCACCGGAAAATGGCGCAATACCGTACGAGTAAATCTATACGGCACCAAACCACACCAAAACGGTGCAATACCGTACGAGTACCTACAAACGGAACCAAACCACCGCAAAATGTACAATACCATACGAGTACATCTATACGGCACCAAACCACACAAAAACGGTACAATACCGTACGAGTACATCCTTACGGCACCAAACCCACCCAAAACGGTACAATACAGTACGAGGACATCCATACGGCACCAAACCACATCAAAATGGTACAATACCGTACGAGCACATCCATACGGCACCAAACCACACCAAAACAGTACACTACCATACGAGTACATCCATACGGCACCAAACCACACCAAAACGGTACAATACCGTACGAGTACCTCCAAATGGAACCAAACCACCGTAAAATGGTACAATACCGTACGAGTACATCCATACGCACCAAACCACTCCAAAATGGTATAATATCGTACGAGTACATCCAAACGGCACCAAACCACCCCAAAACGGTACAACGAGTACCTCCAAATGCAACTAGACCACCGTAAAAGGTATAATACCGTACGAGTACATCCATACAGCACCAAACCACACCAAAATGGTACAATACCATACGAGTACATTCATACGGCACCTAACCACACCAAAATGGTACAGTACCTTACGAGTACCTCCAAAGGGAACCAAACCACCGCAAAAAGGCACAATACCGTGCGAGCACCTCCAAAGGGAACCAAACCACTGTAAAATGGTACAATACCGTACGAGTACATCCATACGGCATTAAACCACACAAAAATGGTACAATACGGTAGGAGTACATCCATACGGCACCAAACCACACCAAAACGGTACAATACCGTACGAGTACTTTCAAATGGAACCAAACCACCGCAAAATGGTACAATATCGTACGAGTACATCCATACGGCACCAAACCACAGTAAAACGGTACAATACCGTACGAGTACATCCATATGGCACCAAAC
>CM033796.1:24413-36276 GCA_019656835.1 Rhododendron ovatum
CCAATATTGGCTTAGGCCTCATTCTTTGACTTGGCCTTACCAGTTAATCAAATCCATAAGCATTAGGCCCACCCAACTGAATTGCAAATTCAGTAGTCTTGTCCCTGGACTAATTAAGTTCCGTGCTGAACTCTTGACCCATATTGACCTTCAAATAGACCAGCTTCAAACACCGTTTAATATTCTTAACTTTGCTGCTTTTTTATCAAATCTTCCACATACCTACAATATAAGAATAAAAGCATAAAACTTCAAGTAATAATATAAATGAGACTTAACAAAGATAAATTAGGGGGCGCTAATGTGAACATTTGCGCGCCTATCACACCCCTCAACTTACACTTTGCTAGTCCCGAGCAAAGAAAATAAAATGCAACTAGAGAAAACAAATTAAAACCGATAGTTCTTTTAAACCCCCAGGCGGCCCTGATAGGACGAGTGAAGTCTCGTGAGGGTTTTCAGCAGTGATTACCCACAAAACACATTGAACCTTTTTACATGTAATCCAAAACTTGTCATACAACTCATTGATCCATCAAGCAAAGAATGTTCAGCTACCACAAAGATAAAGAATGCACAAATAGTTCCAAACACTATCAAGTCAAGAAATAAACCATGGCACCTAGGATTAGCATGTGTGTGTGACATAGGCCTCAACCAAAAGTGTCCAATAACTAACCTCTCTCTCCGGACCGAGTCTCGACTTCAATCCTCACTGTGTCTTGCACTCACAAATAAAATCACTCCAAACAAGGTGCATAGTATGAACTCTCAAGTGTGCGGTTAGAAGTTATATATATGAAATCAAAACACTCGCACACTATGACACGAAAAGAACGCTTTGTATGGTGAACGCACAGTCTCATGAATAGAATACCAAGAATTGGAACTCTCTCTCACATCCATCAATCCACTTTCCATCACCCCTAGGATCAAATAGGACTTTAATTTTGGTCGTAACATTGGGTAATTGAAAGTGTGTAAAGGCTAGGGTAAAACATCACATGTCTGAGAATAGGCAAATAACTTGGGGCTAATCTAAAATGCGTGCCCATTTTCTCACTCTTTTCAACACCACCTTATCTCCCCTTCTAACCTTTTAACATTTTTCAGCAATAAAAGTACGATTCCTCCTTTTCATCTATATCGGCGCCCCTTCTATTTTTCTCTTTCTTTTGTTTTTTTTTTTCTATTTTGTTTTCTTTTTTTTTAAGGGGCACCACCAATTCAAGCACAAAAGTTCACAATCTGTCCAAAATTACTCCTTTATACTTTTGCCTTTCTCCAAACAAAATATGAAAGTGGAGCTAACCAAAAAAAAGGCTAAATATATAAGGTTCAAAGTGGCTTGCAAGGGATAAATGTGAAACAAAGGAACGAACTGGCCCAAATATCAAGAAAATGCCTATAATCCTCTCCAAGGGGTGTAACATCCATGTGACGAACCAAAATCCAAGGGATATTGTTATGCATTCAAGTTCCAATACTCAACAATCAAGAATAATGAGACCACAGCAAATAGATTATTTCCATGACAAACCGAGAGTTAAAGTGACACCACTCCATAAAAGATAGGGCCCAAAAGCTCACTAGGCATAAGTCTCCACTAATCCAGCCATCAAGATTGGTCAAGTCACGGCTCACAAGTGGTCAAGGCCCAAATAAACGGGACGTGCAATAGTGCTATACAAGAGGCCATGATCAACTTCTTAAAACAAGCTAGCAAGTAGAACTACCAAGCCAAAAACGGATATCACTATGGTAGGTAACACACCTCAACTCAATTATCCAACAAATAATCACAACAAGTGCTAATTTTTTTTTTTTTTTTGGATTTTAAAACTCTAAGAGTGAAAAACTTACCCAAGTAATCTCTCCCCCCAACTTAAACCATTCGATGTCCTCATTGAATACAAAAGAATGAAAATATAGGACATAAAGAAAAAGAAGGGAAAGGTATCACCTCGGAACGAATAACTACGCAAGAAATAACATAGTGGGAAGAAAACCCCCCAACTTGAATGAAGCATCCTGCAATGTTAGTCCTTACAAAAATAAAATAAAATAAAATAAAATAAACTAATCTAAGAAAGAGAAAAGAAAGAAAAGAAAAAAAAAAATTATACAAAAAAGTTAATGACATTCACTCCCATCATGTGAAATCCAACCATTTATCACACTACAAAGAGCAATCAAAATCAACATCTCAACCCACTTCAAGCACTCCGTTAAAAATTGTATGCGACCATGCCACAAAATCAAATACTTAGAATATCTTAATTGCCTTAGCCGCGTTTGAAATTTGAATTCCACTAATTGCATATTCCGAACCAAATTAATTTTCAAGTTGTTGATGAGTATCAGAAAAAATGAATGGTAAACCATATTAAAATTATCAACACAAGAAAGTCAATTTGTTCTAACGTGATAATCTCTTGCAATGGTGGATGCTCAATAAGAGTCATGACATCAATATTTATGGATGGGGGTATTTGATCATCAAGAACAAGTGGAATTTGCACAATTATTGGCAATGACTCATCAGAAGTCGCTTCATGAAAATCCATCTCATGTGTACTAGAATGCTGTTGCACTTCAGGTGAACTAACTATTTCGTTAGTTATAAGTGGCTCTGTTATTTCATCTTCCAATACACAAGAATTTATCACTTGAAAATTTTCAACTTGATTGCAAGAAAGAGAATCAGCTAATTGATCAAAATAAGGTGGCTCTATTTCCTCTTTTTCTCTCGCATCAAAATTGGTATCCTCAGAACTTTTGGTCAACTCACTAAATTGGAGCTTTTGGGTTAATTCATCTAAGAAATCCCAAGCGTCTTCAGGGGTTTTATCCAGAAATTCGTCAGTGGACCTAAAATCCACCTCGCATGAATTAAAGTTTAAACCACGACAAAAGATAACCAGAAGACTGCCAAGCTCACAATTAAATGTCCAAGAGAATACAACAAATTTAAATCGCTCCCAACACTGTGACAAAGACTCATCATCATGTTGAGAGAAATCTGATAGTTCTTGTAAAAGCATGTGAGTCTCATATGAGGATTGAAATGATTGAAAAATTGTATTACAATCTCTCCCCATGTCAATCTTTGACTCAAACAATTAAACCAATCTAGAGCACTATCACGCAAAGATGTTGGGAATACATGTAAAAGAGCCACTTCATCATTAGCAAAAGCTTCCTCAAGTTTATGAACATGCGAAAAATGATTTTCTGATGCAAAACCATAAAATATAGGAAGCGACACTGAACAATCAAATTGTTTTGCATAACCTCCATACCTCCCCGCAAAATGGGCCATCTTTTTTTTTTTTGCTTTTCAAAGATTAAAAAAATAAAATAAAATAAAAATAAAATAAAAAAATAACTACCCGAATTTTTAACACACTTTACCGTCCCCGGCAACGGCGCCAAAATGCTTGACCGAATCCTAGACCTAAATTAATGGGTTGCCCCAAGCGTAGGGCTGAGACCGACGTAGCACAATATCCGGTAAATCCGGAGTCGAATCCACTAAGGACGGTAATGTATGCTAACTAAAAAAACTCGGGTTGTTACTAATTTAACGGCTATCAGGTAGCCACCCCTTGACAATTGATTGAGATTTAATTAAAACCTACGAAATTAATTGTACTTTTCAGAAAATTAAAAGGAAGGTACGGTCGTAAGATTCATAGCACTCGCAACCAGTCCGGATTAACCTGCTCCATTCAGTATTCTTAAAACGTTCGATTTTAGTGAGGAAAAGATACCCCGCAAGATGCGAATCCTAATGGTCGCCGTATACCCATGCGCAGCGGAGAATGAGTTTTGGACCCCCATTCTCCCGTTCACATGGGCTCCGACAATGCCCGGATTCGTCCGCGGGAAGTATTTTCCAATCTAACATCGGTTTTTCATTGTTTGATAAAAGAAGCAATGCCCGAACTAGCCACGGTGTGCTAATCACCCGCAACCCTACCTAAACGACTACTCACTAATCATTGCATAAAAAATAGAAGAAACCCTAAATTAATCATGCTTTTCAATACGTGAGATAAAAAATAAATAAAAGAATATCAACTAATCAGAACCAGCGAATAACTTTTATAAAGAACAGAAATTAAAATGATTACTGGAATGCAAGTAATTAAACAAAACTTCAAAATACTTGAAAGGAATAAAACTAGGAAGAAAAATTATCCGAACCAAATTCTCGGCAGCCCTGTACGTAACTTTTTCCGCGGCCAGCAGCCTCCTTTGGTCGCGTGATCCCCAGAAGATATCACGGCAACCCCATTCTTTTCTCCCTCGGCTGCCCCGTCCTTTTTTTCTCTTTTATCCGTGCGTCGGAATCCTTCTGATGGCTGCCGCCTCCTCTCTTTATAAGCTGTTACCTCCTTTAATAATAAATAACCCTATTCTCTGCTGCCTGGGTAAACCGTGGCCATTAGCTGTCGAGAATTAATCCACCGTGGAGTTAATTAACCGTGGGCCACTTTAGCGGCCTATTCCAATATTGGCTTAGGCCTCATTCTTTGACTTGGCCTTACCAGTTAATCAAATCCATAAGCATTAGGCCCACCCAACTGAATTGCAAATTCAGTAGTCTTGTCCCTGGACTAATTAAGTTCCGTGCTGAACTCTTGACCCATATTGACCTTCAAATAGACCAGCTTCAAACACCGTTTAATATTCTTAACTTTGCTGCTTTTTTATCAAATCTTCCACATACCTACAATATAAGAATAAAAGCATAAACTTCAAGTAATAATATAAATGAGACTTAACAAAGATAAATTAGGGGGCGCTAATGTGAACATTTGCGCGCCTATCACTCACCCCAAAAAAAAAAGAGCGGTTTGTGTAATATACACGTAGTGTAAAATGCATGTTTTATATGTGATTTTGAAAATATTGTCTAATATAACTAATAGATTTCTATCAACAGATCCATATTAATTACATATAAAATTTATTATGTACCGATTTGAAAATATAACTCATATTTTATTTGGCTAGAATAGAACGAGAATATTTCGATTCACTTTTTGTGTGCCTCTCCATGTGGCAAGTGGCTCGGGCCCATTATACTTAGGAGGTTATTACATATAACGGTGAAATGAATCAGTGACAAATCTTATATATTGTTGTAAAGATAACATTTTTTTTTTAACGGCAAAGGAAAAAAAATTTATTGATGAAAAAGGATTTCAAAACAAGCTATTGTTGGCTTCTTGCCAACAAAGACAATATCCAATGGGCCTAGCCTAAATCACCAAAAGAGTCTATATAACATAATGGCCCAAAAATAACTTGTAACCCAAATACAACAATAAAGTCCAAATTGAGACCCAACCCAAACCCTAAAAAGCAAGGCCGGCCATAGACAACATAGGCCTTGACGAAAGCCCCAAGAACCAGCCCACAAACAACATAGGCCAGCCCGGACACAGCAGAGCCTAGCCCATAGAATACATAGGCTAGCCCAACAAACCCAAGCCCAAACACCTAAACCAAACCCTAAACCTCCCACAGGCAAAGCAATAAGGTTTAGCAATTGTAGTTTATATAAATTTGCAATATATGGCTTATTTAATAATTAGCTCTATCTGCACTACAGTCGGTAGATTTATGTAAAGCATTCTTGGTGGAAGCAAAGTGGTGTTCTAACAAAGAGACTCCAAATTTAAGGCATACCTAGAGAATGCACTGGTTTCGGTATCAGGGATGCTTAGTTCATGCCTACTTCTTGTTGACCGAAACTATTACTAAAGAGGCTCTGGAGGGCTTATTAGATCAGAAGGAGTTGTACCATCCTCTCATGGAATGTCCATCCCTCATTTTTCGACTTTCCAATGATTTGGCCACATCCAAGGTATGCTAGCTATTTACACTCCATTAATTCCTACAACACAGCAAGCGAAATTCGACCACAAGGCTCAAATCATGGGTTTACACCATCTATAACCTAGGTAGCTCCCATATTCTGATCACGAATTAGTCAGTTGAGCCACACGGGAAATCATATGCTCAAAAGGAAAATATTTCAATGAAAAGACGTTTTTAATCTTAATGGCGTTTGGTACGTATCATTTTTGCTTCTCCAAAACACACACAAAAAAATAGAGATAGAGGTGAATCACAAGTTTGACACGCTCAATTTTTTTTTTATTTTTAAATTTTTGTCACGGGCTAAATTGAAGAGAAGTGAATCCGCGAACTCAATCATGTGTTGCATGCACAAAACCAGGCTTTCGGAACAAGAAGCCCAAAAGCACATAAGGAAATTGATTGATGAGGCATGGAAGAAGATGAACAAAGAATGAATAGCAATTGATTCTCCATTTGAAATAACACTTATTGAAACAGCTATGAACATTGCTCGAATGTCCGACTGCACTTACCAGAACAGAGATGGGCATGGATGACGCAGCGGAATTCACGAGAGACTAGTTAGCGTACTAGTTCAAACAAGATAAACAACTCGTCGCAACGAGCAATTCTTGCGCATAAGAAATAAAGAGAAAATCTCTATAATATTATTGATTAAAAGCTTAAAAGTTTTTTAATTGAATAGGTTACAGCCCTTTTTATAAGACCCTAACCCTAGAAATCCTACTATAAAAGAAATAATAAATCATGCCAAAACAAACAGCATTAAATAAAAGATATTTTCTAATTAATTAAAATAAAATCCTAATTCTTGTAGACCAAGAATCCTAATGGAGGTAAAAATCAAATTAAACCGAATACGGAAAGTTAATAATTCTAACCTAAACGGAAATATTCCTAATCAAAATCTTATTCTAAAACAATAAAAATAAAATACAAAAACCTCCATTTTGTCCTACATCAGTCTCATTTTCTTCAAAAGAACTTGACCTCGAGTTCTCGTTAAGAATCTGCCATCTTCCATGCCAAATAAACAAATACTTAGAATACTTCAACTCCTTCCTTAACTTGAAATAAAACTTCAAAAAAAAATGTACTTGCAAAGATTGTTTTTCAGCATGTTTTAACTTGTTGACAAAATTCACTAGATGAATGTTGAGAACCCAATCAAATTGCTGCACTCTAAGAAAATCAACTAGAACCTTGCTTGATCGATTCCTAGACCTAAATTAATGGGTTGTCCCAAGCATAGGGCTAAGACCGATGTAGCACAATACCCGATAAGACCGGAGTCGAATCCTCTAAGGACAGTGAAGTGTGTTCTGTGGAACCTCGGGTTGTAGAATTAAAATTAGCTCTTAGGTAGCCACCCTTTGTCTTTTTAGTTGATTGATTAGCTAATACTAACAGATAACTTGCTTAAATAATTAAAAGAGAGGCACGGTCATGGGGAATCCGACGCTTGCTACCCAATCAGAATCCACTCGCTTTTCAAAATTCTAAAAATGATTAAATTTAGGGAAAATTGAAAACTCCGAAGGATGCGAATCCTGTGGTTGCCGGTCCCGTACACAGCAGCAAACAGGTTTTAGTCCCCCGTTCCTAGTCACATGAGCCCTGGTAATGCTTCAGATTCGTCCAACGGACGTAGTTTTCGCCAACTAAATTATTTAATTAAATTAATGTGCGAAGAATTGCGAGATGAATCCTAATTGGGTTGTGGCGCCTTTACCCAGCGACCAAACCTCAGAAAAACTACTCACTCATTATTAAAAATAAAAAGAAAGAAACCCTAGAATTTATCATACCTCCGAATACGAAACAAACAGAAGAATTAGACAAAACAAGTTCCAACGAACAACTTTAATGAAAAACGAAAATTAATACAAGTTACCGAAGTACGAGTACTTGAACAAACTTGAAAACGTCAAAAGAAAAGAGCTCTGGAAGAAAAAGAACATAAGAAAAAGCTGCTACGTAATGTTGGAACCCTTAGAACAAAGTCTGGGGAGGTATTTATATTAATCCCCAAAGTCTAGAATTAAAAATAATTGAAATACAATTTTTTCCCGTTAAAACCTTCGGTAGCCCTACAAGGAATAGCTGTAGGGCTACGGGTTTCTCTGTTCCCATTAATGCACTCCGTAGGGCTACACTTCTGAGCTGTAGCCCTACCGCCTACTTTAGTGAGAATTTTGTGCTTGCATGCACTTTTTGGCACCCGACGCGTCCATCACGTCACCCGACGCCTCACGCCTCCGTCACGACTTCCCATGGCGATGTCCGACACGGCCTCAAGGCATCGCAATCCAAACTTGGCGCAAGAATTGCCTTATTTCCTGCGAAACTAACAAAGAGACAAAAATAAGACAAATCACGGCATCAAGTGGAAAATGGAATAAACCGCGCCTCTAACGCGCTAATATGCCCTACTTAGGCACTTATATCTACGATATCACGCGCCTATCAAACCTTATGCTAAAGTTGTTGATTCTCTAGACTTTGATTTATTATAGAGTTGGTTGGCACTCATTTGTTAGAAAATCGGATTTCAGTAACAGCCATATTTTCTTGTAGTGTTGTAGTCAACTCCATTGTGGGTGATTCATCAAGCCCAAATGCACAAACCTCCAACGCAATATTATTTTGGTCCTCTGCAGCCTCATCTGAAATAATTTCAGTATTCTCTTGCACACAAGTATTGATGCCAATTTCATCTTGATCATGAACTTCAATCTTGCATTCCTCTTTTTCGCTAATATAAAGGTAACTTTCTCTTTATCATCAATTTCATTGTATCCATAATGATTGCATTCTACATTGACCTCCATTGTTTCTTCGATATTAGGTTCAACAAATATCACCTTCTCTATTTTAACTCGATCTCCTTCCTCTTCGGCAATCTCATATCCATCAATACAATTAAGAAGTGTCGAACTTGAAGTTGAAAGAGCATGCTAGTTTGTTGACTTTCAGAAATTGCTTAGTATTTACTCAAATAACTCATAACTCTTTGTGAAAAATATTGCAAATCAAAAGTACCTTGAAACATTTGTTTTGACTCAAGTTTTCTTCAGTATTCTTGATACAATTCTTGTCCATGATTTGATTGAAGAAATCTATCACTCATCAATCGTCTCATCCTGGGCCATGTCCTAATGGGTTGTTTATATTGTCGCAATCTATTGGACTGCAATCGTTCCCAGCACGTAGAAACATAGCCATATAATTTACGAGCCGCATATTTGACCTCATTCTCTTCAGGAATATCGTTGTAGAACTCAAAGAATTTATCTACTTTACGAAACCAATAAATAAAATTTTCAAGATGGCAATACCCATGAAAAGTAGAAATTATTGGTTCTACCTGAAAAGTTAAAAAGTCGTCATCTGTGCGATAAAATCCTTCGGACCTTGAATGTCGCTTTTTCGACTGATATCCATAATAATCATCAGGTAACTCATCTTCAAATCCATCCTCACTATCAAATTGATAGTAAAAATATCTTCCAGAGACGTTTTGGTTAATAGGCTGGCTGTGGGCAAATCTCCCAATGCGGTTCCTATCAACTTTGTATTTAACAGATTGACCGTGGGCGAATCCCTTGGTGTGAATTCTGTTAATTCTTCACCACGATCAACGTCAATGGGTGTGTCTTCAACTTTGTTTGGTGCCATTGAACCAGGTAAAGCTTTGCTCTGATACCACTTGACGCAGCGGAATTTACGAGAGACTAGTTAGCGTACTAGTCCAAATGAGATAAACAATTCGTCGCAACGAGCAATTCTTGCGCACAAGAAATAAAGAGAAAATCTCTATAATATTATTGATTAAAAGCTTAAAAGTTTTTTAATTGAATAGGTTACAGCCCTTTTTATAAGACCCTACCCCTAGAAATCCTACTATAAAAGAAATAATAAATCATGCCAAAACAAACGGCATTAAATAAAAGATATTTCCTAATAGAGGTAAAAATCAAAATTAAACCGAATATGAAAGTTAATAATTCTAACCTAAACGGAAATATTCCTAATCAAAATCTTATTCTAAAACAATAAAATAAAATACAAAAACTCTCCATTTTTGTCCTACATCAATGGAGCTCCGGATAATCAAGCAAAGAACCGCATCTTATCGGTGATAATTGAACCCATTACGCATAATTGTTAGCCAATGGTTCTCAAGTTACTACTAAAAAGAGAACAGAAATTAAAGTTGGAAGTTTGCACCACCGTCGTGTGTGGCCCCAAAGATAATTTATTGTAATTGTTGGGTTCAGAGTGCCTCCATGGATTTGGTTACACAATGCCACTTCCTGCAGCCGCTCTAAAAACAGACTATGCGGGAGCGATGTCGAATACCATAAAAGACTTAATTGAAACCCTTCCTACCACCAATTGATTTTAGAAGAGATAGTGGAAAAGCGGTCCGACAGTAATAATCTAAATCATTCATTTTGGTTTATAAAATCGACGGTCTGGATTCTGTAATTAGTTTTTAATTTATTTGCCTAATTAAACCATTCCAATAATTGAAAAAGAAAATAAGAAAAGGTTGGGACAATTTAAAAGCATCCTCATCAGCCTCAGCAAAATTTTGGACCAAATTTAACCTCAAATTCACTTCATCAAGGCTTTTATTTATCAAATGAAGAAAACATACTTCCGTAAAGAAGTTAATCTCTTGCTTCAACATCCGCATCACCAAATAACTTTTGACACCATAACACATGAAGTTTAATTTCATGCTTGTAACATATGAAGTTTTTCCTTTTGTGATGCGGCTTTTATTTAATATTGGCATGTGGACCGTGTAGATTGTACTCAAATTATATCAATATAATCTACTTATGTTGAGTTCCTCAAACAAAAAAAAAATAGAAAAAAAATGTATCCTATCAAATTGAAAAAAAATCTAAAATAAAGGAACGCTACCAAGATTTTTGGCAACCAATTTAGCTATCTATTGAAGTTAATTTTGGTGTACATGGCGCAATTCTCAAAGCAGTTGTACTCATATATAATAGAGTGCACGATTAGATAGGGAAGTGTACAACTACTCCAACCGTCCCATTTTGATTATTCTTTTTTGATCGTGTAAGTTTTCAATTACTTATATCTTTTAATATGAATCACCAAAAATAAAAAATATGAATTTTGTTTCATAGTCTTAATTAGGTCTATAATACAAAATTTTCAAAATCATAAAAATATTAATATAAATTGGGACATATAAGAGTTTAAAGAACGACACGAATAACGAAAAAGACAAAACAAAATGAGACGGAGAGAGTATTTTTCTTTATTTGGCTCCTCTTTATAACAAGTTCATCCGCTCGACGCTTGTGCCAAATTGAATTTGCTATAGTCATCCTTTAACTTTCTTCAAAGCACAAAGATTGAAATGGTAATGTTGTTATACTGATTTATTGTCAATCATTACTATGATCTCAAATTCAGACCATTGAATTAAACTCTTCTCATTTTGTCATGCAAAGCACTTGGCTTGAATGATATAGGGTATTTGATAAAGCCAAAATTGATGCTAAATTTGAAATAAAATATGACTTTTTGTCATTTTTTGACACAAAAGATATCAACAAGTGGACTTGAATTTTGCCTAAATGTCTACAAATTAAGTACCATTTACCACCTAGTTATTCATCCCTGCATTTCCAATAATTTACTCCAATTATATTCTTTTTGGTGGTGTAATTATGAATATTGAGCCAACAGAGTCCATATTCACAAGGCCGGCTCATAAATTTTAGAGGCCGAAAGCGAATCTCTTGAATGAGGCCACCCTATATTTTGCATATAAAAGTGTTCTACAAAGAGTCATAAAAAATAAAAAAAAACCAATACAAAAGATTTACCATACCTCAAAATCCATCATTTGAAAATTATTCTTCTCGCACTTTTTGCTGCAAACGCATTGATTAAGTCTCTATAGTCAACCTCATCACCA
>CM033796.1:39456-107185 GCA_019656835.1 Rhododendron ovatum
CTGTTGTTGATCAGGAAGCTCATAAGGGAGAAGAGTAAGGAAAAAGGGTTTGTTGGGAGTGGAACCGGCTATCGTGGGGAAGTCCTTGGCGGAATGCGAGGGATTCTTGCTCTGCCTCGTTGCCGGCAACATGATTGACGGGAATATTGGAAGAGGTGGGGTAGAGTGGTCTTGGAGGGAGATCAGGGAGAGAGGATTTGTGATGATGGCAAGATGGAGTTGACGTGCGGAATAAAAATGGCAAAAAAATCATGACAAAACATTTTCGAACCTACATAGATTTGGAAATAATATTTAAGGTTGGGATCAAACCGAACATACAAAATAGGACTGGCCTCTAATTTTATATTTATTTTACTGACATAGGCCTAGTGGGCTTCATATACAGCTTCCCCAATACTACTTTATCAATATGATATAAATTGTTACTCCGGGCATCTCCTGAATGATGGTTGACCATCAAACTTTACGTATTTCACGCTTTCCCAGCTCATATAAACCAATCTCCAATTCCCTTTTCCACGCAAACCTCTTAAATATATTCTTCTCCCTTTCATTCATTGCAGATATCTCTCTCTCCTCCCCCAACCGAAACAGTTGGGGGATAAGAGAACTGTTTATGAGAACTATAGAATTATCTCTATGAAAATAGTTTTTTTTTCTTTTTTTGAAAAATCTATGAGAAGGGGGCAATGTGAACTAAAAAATACTCTATTTATGTAGTCTCACCACACACTAAAACACACAGTTCATATAGCTGCAATACACATAGTTCACATAGTCAATTATACAGTTCACATAATCGAAAAGTTTCACTACACACTAAAATATACAGTTCACGTAGAAAATACACAGTTCTCATGAACAATCCATAATTTTCATAAAAAATTACACGGTTCTTATGAAAAATACACAATTCTCATAGAAAATAGAACAAAATTCACAACAAACACGATAACTTTCTCTCCATTGCAAATTCCAATTTCCAAACCCCTTCCCCCTAAATTCACATTTCACAACAAACAAATGTAGATGATCCTAATTTTCTTCAGCAACTAATGGGCAACAACAGCAAACCTTTGGTAAATCACAGGATAGGTACAGATTAGTTTTTATCATAGGAAAGCTACAGATTAGTTCTATTTTCGGAGACTGAGAGATTATACAAAATTGCTCCCCCGCTCGATCGAGGCGCCGCTAAGGTGACGTGCTCTTTGCCAGAGGCAGCTGCCGTCGATCGAGAAGTTCATAAGGGAGAAGAGCAAGGAAAGAGGTGTTGTTGGGAGTGGAATCGGCTGTCGTGGGGAAGTCCCTGGCGGGATGCGAGGGATTCTTGCTCGGCCTCGTCGCCGGCGACATGATTGACGGGAATATTGGAAGAGGCGGGGCAAAGTGGTCTTGGAGGAAGATCAGGGATAGAGGATTTGTGATGATGGCGAGATGGAGTTGATGCGCGGGATAAAAATGGGTAAAAAATCATGACAGAACATTTCCGAACCTGCATAGATTTTGAAATAATATTTAAGGTTGGGATCAAACCGAAAATACAAAATAGGACCGGCCTCCAATTTTCTATTTATTTTACTGACATAGGCCTAGTTGGGTTCATATGCAGCTTCCCCAATACTTCTTTATCAATATGATATAAATTGTTACTCCAAGCATCTCCTTAATGATGGTTGACCATCAAACTTTACGTATTTCACGTTTTCCCAGCTCAAAGAAACCAATCTCCAATTCCCTTTTCCACGCAAACCTCTTAAATATATTCTTCTCCCTTTCATTCGCTGCCGACATCTTTCTCTCCTCGCCCAGCCGAAAGAATTGGGGTAAGAGAACTGTTTATGAGAACTATAGAATTATCTCTATGAGAACATTTCTTTTTTTTTTTGGAAAAATCTATGAGAAGTGGGCAATGTGAACTAAAAAATACACAATTTACATAGTCTCACCACACACTAAAATACACAGTTTATATAGCCGCAATACACGTAGTTCACATAGTCTATTATACAGTTCACATAATCGAAAAGTTTCACCACACACTAAAATCTACAGTTCTGGTAAAAAATACAAAGTTCTCATGAACAATCAACAATTTTCATAAAAAAATACACGGTTCTTATGAAAAATACACAATTCTCAAAGAAAATAGAACAAAATTCACAACAAACACGATAACTTTCTCTCCATTGCTGATTCCAATTTCCAAACCCCTTTCCCCTGAATTCCACATTTCACAACAAACAAATGTCGATGATCCTAATTTTCTTCAACAACTAAGTGGCAGCAACAACAAACCTTTGGTAAATAACAAGATAGGTATAGATTAGTTTTTATCATAGGATCGGTACAGATTAGTTTTATTTTCGGAGACTTAGAGATAATACAAAACTTCTCCCCCGCACGATTGAGGCGCCGCTAAGGTGACGTGCCCATCGCCAAAGGCAGTTGCCGTCGATCGAGAAGTTCATAAGGGAGAAGAGCAAGGAAAAAGGGGTTGTTGGGAGTGGAACCGGCTGTCGTGGGGAAGTCCTTGGCGGGATGCGAGGGATTCTCGCTCGGCCTCGTCGTCGGCGACATGATTGACGAGAATATTGGAAGAGGCGGGAAAGAATGGTCTTGGCGGGAGATCTGGGATAGAGGATTTGTGATGATGTTGAGATGGAGTTGACGAGCGGAATAAAAATGGCGAAAAAATCATGACAGAACATTACTGAACCTACATAGATTTTGAAATAATATTTAAGGCTGGGATCAAACCGAAAATACAAAATAGTACCGACCTCTAATTTTCTATTTATTTTACTGACATAGGCCTAGTGGGCTTCATATGCAGCTTCCCCAATACTTTTTTATCAATATGATATAAATTGTTACTCCAAGCATCTCCTGAATGATGGTTGACCATCAAACTTTACGTATTTCACGTTTTCCCAGCTCATATAAACCAATCTCCAATTCCCTTTTCCACGCAAACCTCTTAAATATATTCTTCTCCCTTTCATTCACTGCAGACATCTCTCTCTCCTCCCCCAACCGAAACAGTTGGGGGATAAGAGAACTGTTTATGAGAACTATAGAATTATCTCTATGAAAACAGTTTTTTTTTTCTTTTTTTGAAAAATCTATGAGAAGTGGGCAATGTGAACTAAAAAATACACAATTTACGTAGTCTCACTACACACTAAAATACACAGTTCATATAGCTGCAATACACATAGTTCACATAGTCAATTATACAGTTCACATAATCGAAAAGTTTCACTACACACTAAAATATACAGTTGACGTAGAAAATACACAGTTCTCATGAACAATCCATAATTTTAATAAAAAAATACACGGTTCTTATGAAAAATACACAATTCTCATAAAAAATAGAACAAAATTCACAATAAACACGATAACTTTCTCTCCATTGCAGATTCCAATTTCCAAACCCCTTCCCCCAAAATTCCACATTTCACAACAAACAAATGCCGATGATCCTAATTTTCTTCAGCAACTAATGGGCAACAACAGCAAACCTTTGGTAAATCACAGGATAGGTACAGATTAGTTTTTATCATAGGATAGCTACAGATTAGTTTTATTTTCGAAGACTGATAGATAATAAAAAACTGCACCCCCGCTCGATTGAGGCGCCGCTAAGGTGACGTGCTCTTCGCCAGAGGCAACTGCTGTCGATCGAGAAGTTCATAAGGGAGAAGAGCAAGGAAAGAGGTGTTGTTGGGAGTGGAATCGGCTGTCGTGGGGAAGTCCCTGGCGGGATGCGAGGGATTCTCGCTCGGCCTCGTCGCCGGCGACATGATTGATGGGAATATTGGAAGAGGCGGGGCAAAGTGGTCTTGGAGGAAGATCAGGGATAGAGGATTTGTGATAGATGGCGAGATGGAGTTGACGCGCGGAATAAAAATGGCAAAAAAATCATGACAGAACATTTTCGAACCTACATAGATTTTGAAATAATATTTAAGGTTGGGATAAAACCGAAAATACAAAATAGGTCCGGCCTGTAATTTTCTATTTATTTTACTGACATAGGCCTAGTGGGCTTCATATGCAGCTTCCCCAATACTTCTTTATCAATATGATATAAATTGTTACTCCAAGCATCTCCTTAACGATTGTTGACCACCAAACTTTACGTATTTCACGTTTTCCAAGCTCATAGAAACCAATCTCCAATTCCCTTTTCCACGCAAACCTCTTAAATATATTCTTCTCCCTTTCATTCACTGCTGACATCTCTCTCTCCTCGCCCAAACGAAACAGTTGGGGGATAAGAGAACTTTTTATGAGAACTATAGAATTATCTCTATTCGAACATTTCTTTTTTTTTTTTTGGAAAAATCTATGAGAAGTGGGCAATGTGAACCAAAAAATACACAATTTACGTACTCTCACCACACACTAAAATACACAGTTTATATAGCCGCAATACACGTAGTTCACATAGTCTATTATACAGTTCACATAATCGAAAAGTTTCACCACACACGAAAATCTATAGTTCTGGTAAAAAATACACAGTTCTTATGAACAATCCACAATTTTCATAAAAAAATACACAGTTCTTATGAAAAATACACAACTCAAAGAAAATAGAACAAAATTCACAACAAACACGATAACTTTCTCTCTATTGCAGATTCCAATTTCCAAACCCCTTCCCAGTGAATTCCACATTTCACAACAAACAAATGTCGATGATCCCAATTTTCTTCAGCAACTAATGGGCAACAACAGAAAACCTTTGGTAAATCACAGGATAGGTACAGATTAGTTTTTATCATAGGATAGCTACAGATTAGTTTTATTTTCGGAGACTGAGAGATAATACAAAACTGCTCCCCCGCTCGATCGAGGCGCCGCTAAGGTGACGTGCTCTTCGCCAGAGGCAGCTGCTGTCGATCGAGAAGTTCTTAAGGGAGAAGAGCAAGGAAAGAGGGGTTGTTGGGAGTGGAACTGGCTGTCGTGGGGAAGTCCTTGGCGGGATGCGAGGGATTCTCGCTCGGCCTCGTCGCCGGCGACATGATTGACGGGAATATTGGAAGAGGCGGGGCAGAATGGTGTTGGCGGGAGATCAGGGATAGAGGATTTGTGATGATGTTGAGATGGAGTTGATGCGCGGAATAAAAATGGCAAAAAAATCATGACAGAACATTACCGAACCTACATAGATTTTGAAATAATATTTAAGGTTGGGATCAAACCGAAAATACAAAATAGTACCGACCTCTAATTGTTTATTTATTTTACTGACATAGGCCTAGTGGGCTTCATATGCAGCTTCCCCAATACTATTTTATCAATATGATATAAATTGTTACACCGGGCATCTCCTTAATGATGGTTGACCATCAAACTTTACGTGTTTCACATTTTCCCAGCTCATATAAACCAATCTCCAATTCCCTTTTCCACGCAAACCTCTTAAATATATTCCTCTCTTTTTCATTCACTGCAAACATCTTTCCCTCCTTCCCCAACTGAAACAGTTGGGGGAGGAGAGAACTGTTTATGAGAACTATAGAATTATCCCTATGAGGCAGTTTTTTTTTTTTTGAAAAATCTATGAGAACTGGGCTATGTGAACTAAAAACTACACAATTTACATAGGCTCACCACACACTAAAATACACAGTTTATATAACTGCAATACACATAGTTCACATAGTCGATTATACTGTTCACATAATCGAAAAGTTTCACCACACACTAAAATATACAGTTCACGTAGAAAATACACAGTTCTCATGAACTATCCATAATTTTCGTAAAAAAATACACGGTTTTTATAAAAAATACACAATTCTCATAGAAAATAGAAGAAAATTCACAACAAACACGATATCTTTCTCTCCATTGCAGATTCTAATTTCCAAACCCCTTCCCCCGGAATTCCACATTTCAGAACAAACAAATGTCAAAGGTCCTAATTTTGTTCAACAACTAATGGGCAACAACAGCAAACCTTTGGTAAATCATAGGATAGGTACATATTACTCCCTTCGTCCCTAAATAAATGTTCGGCCGGAAAACTAGGCTTTACAAAACATGAATATTTTTTATTAAAAAATTTAATTTTTTTGCACAATCTAATAGAACTCATTGTTATCTATTGATTTGTGAAACAAAATTAATTTTTTAATGAAACAAATGCATCTTTTTTAAGGCCAAGCTTTGCGCGCTGGACACTTATTTAGTGACGGAAGGAGTAGTTTTTATCATAGGATATGTAAAGATTAGTTTTATTTTCGGAGATTGAAAAATAATACAAAACTGCTCCCCCAATCGATCGAGGCGCCGGCCAAGTGACGTGCTCTTCGCCAGAGGCAGCTGTCGTCGATCGAGAAGTTCATAAGGGAGAAGAGCAAGGAAAGAGGGGTTGTTGGGAATGGAACCTGCTGTCGTGGGGAAGTCCCTGGCGGGATGCGAGGGATTCTCGCTTGGCTTCGTTGCCGGCGACATGATTGACGGAAATATTGGGAGAGGCGGGGCAGAGTGGTCTTGGAGGGAGATCTGAGATAGAGGATTTGTGATGATGGCGAGATGGAGTTGACGCGCGGAATAAAAATGGCAAAAAAATCATGACAGAACATTTCCGAACCTACATAGATTTGGAAATAATATTTAAGGTTGGGATCAAACCGAACATACAAAATAGGACCGGCATCTAATTTTCTATTTATTTTACTGACATAGGCCTAGTGGGCTTCATATGAAGCTTCCCCAGTACTACTTTATCAATATGATATAAATTGTTACTCCGGGCATCTCCTTAATGATGGTTGACCATCAAACTTTACGTATTTCCCGTTTTCCTAGCTCATATAAACCAATCTCCAATTCCCTTTTCCACGCAAACCTCTTAAATATATTCTTCTCCCTTTCATTCACTACGGACATCTCTCTCTCCTCCCCCAACCAAAACAGTTGGGGGATAAGAGAACTGTTTATGAGAACTATAGAATTATCTCTATGGGAACAGTTTTTTTTTTTTTAATTTTTAAAAAATCTATGAGAAGTGGGCAATGTGAACTAAAAAATACACAATTTACGTAGTCTCACCAGACACTAAAATACACAGTTTATATAGCCGCAATACAAATAGTTCACAAAGTTGATTATACAGTTCACATAATCGAAAAGTTTCACCACACACTAAAATATACAGTTCAAGTAGAAAATACACAGTTCTCATGAACAATCCACAATTTTCATAAAAAATTACACGGTTCTTATGAAAAATACACAATTCTCATAGAAAATAGAACAAATTTCACAACAAACACAATAACTTTCTCTCCATTGGATATTTCAATTTCCAAACCCCTTTCCCCCTGAATTCCACATTGCACAACAAACAAATGTCGATGATCCTAATTTTCTTCCGCAACTAATGGGCAACAACAGCACACCTTTGGTAAATAACAGGATAGGTACAGATTAGTTTTTATCATAGGATAGGTACAGATTAGTTTTATTTTCGGAGACTGAGAGATGATACAAAACTACTCCCTCGCTCGATCGAGGCGCCGCTAAGGTGACGTGCTCTTCGCCAGAGGCAGCTGCCGTCGATCGAGAAGTTCATAAGGGAGAAGAGCAAGGAAAGAGGGGTTATTAGGAGTGGAACCGGCTTTCATTGGGAAGTCCCTGGCGGGATGCGAGGGATTCTCGTTCGGCCTTGTCGTCGGTGACATGATTGACGGGAATATTGGAAGAGGCGGGGCAGAGTGGTCTTGGAGGGAGTGATAAGCACCCGAGAATGTAATGTAGGGTGCGCTAGTGTTTAGTTTTAGTTTAATTTAAGTACTAATTAGTTATTGTTAACGATATTTGCTTGTTGAGTGTTTTAGTTCTGTTTTGTAGGTGAATTTCCAAAGAAAGGAATTTTTAAGGCCAAGGCAGAAGCAAAACAGCTTAGGCAGAGCCAAGGCAGAAGTGACCCGACGTCCAGTGCAAGGCCAAAATCAAGCAGAATTGCCAAGGCAAGACCATGCAAGGCAAAGCAAGATCAGGCAGGCCAAGGCAAAGCTAGATCAGGCGGGCCAAGGCAAGGCAAGGCAAGATCAGGCGAGGCAAGGAAGGCCAACCGCTGGAGATAATAGCCTCGGCATCGATGGGAGTCAGAATTTTACATCGATGCCGAGCCCCTTAGCACCTCAGTTCCTTACCTACCTCGACATCGATGAGATGTATTACCTTACATCGATGCCGACCACCTTAGCAACACAGCTTAAGCCCATTGCCATCGATGCCGAGGGCCTTGGGCGAATCTTTAGAGCATCTCGCAGTATATTCTGCGCGTGGATCCCCAGAGTATAAAAGCTTGTGACATCATTTTGTACAAACAAGTAGAATAGATTGAGTAGTACAACTTTTTAGATCTAGAATAGATTTTGAATCTATTTGCATTGTTCTTGAGTGTTCTTCATTTTTCAGTTTTGAATATTTTAATTTTTGCCTGTAGTTGTTAGTTTTTGGTATTGTCGCTTTAATTAAAGTTGTTTCTTTACTCCCGATCTATCTTAATCTCTAGTTTATTTCAAATCTTGTTATTTCATTATGTTAATTAGATTTTCACTTGCTCCTATCTAATAGATATGGGTGACTAGTTTCCCAAGGTTAGCTCATGGGGTGATTAGCACCTCATGGCTCAAGTAGAATTGCGTTTTTCACCATAAAGTTTAAACCTTTGGATTCGATCATTGATGTGGGGTTCGGATTTATTTGTCAAATCGCTAAGGTGTTAATCTCCTTGATCATGTGTAGGTAGGAGCATCGCCTACCTACCCCACATGATACTTGGGGCTCTTACGCACGAGGCATTTGCTAAATAGATTTTAGAGCTAGCTTGGTGATCGAGCCATTCTATTTTTCGATTCGGGAACCTTAATTGTGTATCCTGAATTGTGTATTTGGGAAAGAAATGCAATTTTAACTCGAGTCGTGAGTGTTAGTAATTCCTAGACCTAACCTGTCTTTTATCTTAGTTTATTAGCTTTTCAATTTAGCCCCTTTTTAATTTCCACTTCGCACGTAAAACCAACTTTGCTGTCTAAAAGCCGAAAGCCCTTACTTGCATCTACAAATCCAGCAAAGTCGTATTAATTATTCCTTTGGGTACGATCCCGGATTTTCGGATTATCATGCTTCAACTGACGTATTAGGCCATACGCTTAGGGTGTTATCTTTTATATCGGAGCGAACGAAGCAGGGAGATCAGGGATAGAGGATTTGTGATGATGGCGAGATGGAGTTGACGCGCGGAATAAAAATGGCAAAAAAATCATGACAGAACATTTCCGAACCTACATAGATTTGGAAAAAATATTTAAGGTTGGGATCAAACCGAAAATACAAAATAGGACCGACCTCTAATTTTCTATTTATTTTACTGACATAGGCCTAGTGGGCTTCATATGCAGCTTCCCCAATACTACTTTATCAATATGATATAAATTGTTACTCCGGGCATCTCCTTAATGATGGTTGACCATCAAACTTTACGTATTTCACGTTTTTCCAGCTCATATAAACCAATCTCCAATTCCCTTTTCCACGCAAACCTCTTAAATATATTCTTCTCTCTTTCATTCACTGCAAACATCTCTCTCTCCTCCCCCAACTGAAACAGTTGAGGGAGGAGAGAACTGTTTATGAGAACTATAGAATTATCTCTATGAGAACAGTTTTTTTTTTTTGAAAAATCTATGAGAACTGGGCTATGTGAACTAAAAACTACACAATTTACATAGGCTCACCACACACTAAAATACACAGTTTATATAGCTGCAATACACATAGTTCACATAGTCGATTATACAGTTCACATAATCGAAAAGTTTCACCACACACTAAAATATACAGTTCACGTAAAAAATACACAGTTCTCATGAACAATCCACAATTTTCATAAAAAAATACACGGTTGTTATGAAAAATACACAATTCTCATAGAAAATAGAACAAAATTCACAACAAACACGATAACTTTCTCTCCATTGCAGATTTCAATTTCCAAACCCCTTCCCCCTAAATTCCACATTTCACAACAAACAAATGTCGATGATCCTAATTTTCTTCGGCAACTAATGGGTAATAACAGCAAACCTTTGGTAAATGACAGGATAGGTACAGATTAGTTTTTATCATAGGATATGTACAGATTAGTTTTATTTTCGGAGACTGAGAGATAATACAAAATTGCTCCCCCGCTCGATCGAGGCGCCGCTAAGGTGACGTGCTCTTCGCCAGAGGTAGCTGCCGTTGATCGGGAAGTTCATAAGGGAGAAGAGCAAGGAAAGAGGGGTTGTTGGAAGTGGAACCGGCTGTCGTGGGGAAGTCCCTGGCGGGATGCGAGGGATTCTCGCTCGGTCTCGTTGCCGGCGACATGATTGAGGGGAATATTGGTAGAGGTGGGGCAAAGTGGTCTTGGTGGGAGATCAGGGAGAGAAGATTTGTGATGATGGCGAGATGGAGTTGACGCGCGGAATAAAAATTGAAAAAAAATTATGACAGAACATTTCCGATCCTACATAGATTTTGAAATAATATTTAAGTTTGGGATCAAATCGAACATATAAAATTGGACCGGCCTCTAATTTTTTATTTATTTTACTGACATAGGCCTAGTGGGCTTCATATGCAGCTTCCCCAATACTACTTTATTAATATGATATAAATTGTTACTCCAGGCATCTCCTTAATGATGGTTGACCATCAAACTTTACGTATTTCACGTTTTCCCAGCTCATATAAACCAATATCCAATTCCCTTTTCCACGCAAACCTCTTAAATTCTTCTCTCTTTCATTCACTGCAAACATCTCTCTCTCCTCCCCCAACCGAAACAGTACCCCTGGCTCCGGTTTTCTTTTTTCTTGGCAAGCGGTGAACCACTCCTGAGATTTCCCCATCCGGTTAGCTCTCGCTCTCTCCGTCCCACTCTGTAAAACACGCGCCAGCTCTCCCTCTTCGGTAATTTCCTCTCGTGGCCCTCATCTTATTTACTGTAGTTAGAACAAACAAATTAACCCAAAAAGAAGAAGAAAGGGAAATGGAAATCAAAAATATTACCGCAAAAACAACGGGCACGATGGTCATGCTAGCATCAAGGAAACCAACTAGTTATAATCATTAGAACAAAGAGGAACCACTGGCCCAGAAGCTTGTTCCATTACTTTCAAAATTGCTCCACCGTAGACAGAAAACGAAGGCAAGGGCAACTTTGTTAAAGTGAATTGTGGGATGCGAAAAAGTAGAGTGGAAAATTATTGGGTTGCAACTTTATCAGCACTAGGGGTCAGATTTTCATAACATTTTTGTAAAAATACTTCCCACTTATGTTTTAGGTCATGACATCATCATGATTTATCTTTCCCTCGTGTCTCTTAGAACAAAGAGGGATGGATGTAGAAAATTTATTTGGGATCATGTACAGGAATTTTGAGATCAAGAACGAACAATCCCAAGCCCACGTTTGGAACTTCTTGAAATAAAGGGAAAAAGAACAGAAAATAGTTCTAAGAAAATAAGAAAAAAGTGTAGAGAAGAAGTTACTGCATTCAATAATATGTTTTGCTATGTTCTCTCATTCTTGCTTCTCAAAGAAAACATGCGAATATTTTCTCTTCTCTTCCCCTACGTTCACCGTGTCTCTGAAAAAAGCAACAGAGATGAATTTATTGATGGGCAAGGTATGGATTACCTCCCTCCTGTTGTTTGGACCTTTTGCACATCACCTTCCTGACGTTGAGAAATGGCCAATTCACTCATCGTGGTTTCGGACTAAAGTGCCAAGCTAACACCATTAACAGAAATCATTGAAATGATTGTAATACCCTTAGACTTTTTTAGATACATCCTAATTTGACCATGGTTGATTTATGCTTTCTTTTTTTGGCACATGTTTCCCTTTTTTCCATTCTCGTGTTCTACTACATAAAAAATTTGGATAGACAATTTTTTTCTGCTTTTGTTCTTATGGATATATTGAGCTAGAGAATTTATTCGTAAAACTGAAAAGCAAGGACTTTGAAAAACTCTGTTAAAAAAAAGAAAGACTCCTAAAAGTAAACGTTGCTATTTTTCTCTTCATGAAAAAACAAGAAACAAATTTTTAATTTTCAAAACAGAAAGGAAAAAACGTGTTTGCGCACATGAATATTCTTGAAACAAAAATAGTACATCTTCAGCGTGCAGCACAATTTCGGAACTTAAATCAATGCCCCTAATTGATTGCTCATTAAGCAGTGGAATCAAATAGGAGTAGTTGGAATTGGAGTTGTTTGAAATTCAGAGCCAACTTGGAATCCCATTTCCTTCACATTGTTTGTTTGCAACCCACAACGCAATCTTTGTTTCCGGAAAAATTGATTAGGTAATAGTTCAAACTTCAAACACCAGCATCTCAATGGTGGAAAACCGAAAACCCACTGCCCCAGCGCGAAGCAAAACTATTTTCTTGGTTCCAACTTTGAAGGACCCCTGGATATGTTTGAGGAACAAGATTTGTGAGGTTGAAACCCAATTTTGTCTTCTATTGATCAACAGCACCCACCATGTACCCATGCCAATTTTGATTTTTTCACTTTGGGACGATTTGGGAGAGAGAGAGAGAGAGAGAGAGAGAGAGAGAGAGAGAGAGTCTACTGATATAGTGAAAGAAGCCCTGGAGTGATGAATGGGGAGGCATGGAAAAAACGATGATGTACTATTGCAAATTTGTTTAGCTGCTTCTGTATTGTTTTGGAGAAGATGAAGAAGGGTAATTTTGTCTTCTTCCATAGAAGTTTTAATCTTCCATTTTTCATTCGTACTCTCATCACAAGCATGTGTAATACACCTTCCGTTAATTTGGATAGAAAATGTAATGGAAACACTTTAGTTCAAAACTATGAGGAGATGAATTGGTCATTTTCAAATGTTAAGGAGGTGTGCCAAAAGCTCAAACCACAGGAAAGTATTCTATACTTTGCCCTTTATTAAATATTCCTAGATAAACGTCTGAGCCTTTTCATTGTAGTTTGATACTGTAGTTTCACAGTAAACATATGTACGTATGCAGTGGAGAGTAGATTTCTAGAAGCAAAAACGTGATCTATACTAAGTAATGAGATATGGTCCATTGATAGAGTACTAAATTGTTTTGAAGGTGCAGAATTTGAAGCGATTTTGATGCACCGGTAATCTGGCTTCAAACTGGTGGTTATATTCATCTTTAGGTTGAGTCTTTAACGCGGCTTATAGTCACAAATGGGAGCACCTAAATGCACACCAATACATGGATGCCGGGTCCCTGTAGCGTCGAACAATGGCTGCAAATTGCAGAGCCCCAAAACAATGTCGTTTTGGGGCCAACTTAGGCACTCCATTCCCTTCTGCTCCCATCTCTTTCCTGTGATACCAATTGGTTTGTGGGGCTTACTTTGGAGGCCCACACAAACAACTAGTGCTATACCTATCGAGTCTAACGAAGATAATTTTTTAATAAATTTTCTTCTCAACAAGGCCAACAATATTTGTAGTCCAAATCACAGGAATACAAGGTACACAATTGTCCAATTTTTTGTCAATATCCATTCAGTATTTAGGATCCCAAACTCTAAATGAAAAATTAAAAGATTAGATCGATCGTTTATAATTATCTAATTGAGTTGATTTTTACTTATTCCCTCATAAAATTATTTTAATTTTTTTCAACGGGATAGATTTCTTGTGTGGGGGCCTTGAAGTGAGCCCCACACAACCATGCATCATAGGAAATAGAGGGGAGCAAATGGACCGCCGAATACATATTTGAGAACCATCACTCGTCGTAGAAAATTTCTTTCAAGATTTGCACGATTCAAATGGTTTACTTCTAAGTGATTGTGTGTATTTAAACAAAGCTGCCATGAGTACATACTCTCACTTTCCCCTTTTATTTGAGAGTATTTATTTACATACATATGACTTTGGGACTCGTGTTGGGTTCCACAAAGATGATCAGAGCCGTTTATTTTATTCAAAATATTTTGTTTAGGATCATTTTTAAAAATTAATTCAATCAGACATCGGTAAGAACGTTTATAAATACCCAACTTTATTCCATGCTCAGGTGAAGCTTGGCCCATACCTGATACTTCAAAATTGCTCCACTGTAAAAGGAAAATTGATCAAGCCCTTATTGATACCCGTATGAGCTGCATTTTTATAGGGACTCTTTAAAAAATGTTTTCATAAATTAAATAGTTCCAATCATTTGTGTGACTCTTAGGTGAGTCTCACATAATCCAGTATATATTTGGCGTACACCAAATACCAAATCCCTTAACCCCCCCCCCCCACACACACACACACACACACAGAGATATATCCCTTCCTATGACGGCGTCTTCATTTTAAATAAAATACAGACGTCCCATTTTCTCCTATTTTTCGATCAAATTTCGTTGATCCGAGTCGTTCAATATACTCAGAACGTGATTTGAAGGGTACTCACGTGAAATCAGCAATAACAATGGCCGGGAAGGGCTTGATTTGAGCAGTTTTTATTTGAACAATTCGATAAAATACAAACAAAAACAGCTTGGATTAAGCCATTTCTGGTCTTTTTCTTTGCTAATTTCTCTCGGGTATCTTTAAAATTACGTTTTGAACATATTGAGTGGCTCGGATCATCCCAAATTGGTCAGAAAAGGGACGCCCTTGACTTAATAAGTTAAGGGCACCCTTATTGGAAGTTGTGTGTGTATATTAAAGGAAAAGGAAACCAAAACCAACATTATTATAAGCCTCGCTCCGCTGAATTTTTTATTTTTAAGTGCTTATTTTCCATTTTCAGGTTAGAGTACATGTGGGAGGTGAAGTTAAGTCAAGAATTATTGGAAGGACAAAACAAACCCAGATATTGTAGAGCCATTCTAATTCCCCGGATATTGAATTGTGCTTTTCCTGCTCTCCACTAATCTCATCTCAAACCCATGATCGATTGATAGCTTTGATAATATCGATTCAAAGGTTTCACTGGGAGACTGCTGAGTGAATAGCTTTGGTCTTCAAATTCGCCGTGTTCATCAACACAGAGGTACATTTGCAAAAAAGTCTTTAGTTTTTATTTTATTTCCCCTCATTCCCCACTTCCTCAAATACGTTGGAAGGAGAAATTTTTTGGTGCCGAGCAGGAATATCCCACGTGGTATCCGCTCGGCACTCCCGAGCTGTCCAATACACTTTGGGACGGAATACACTTTGGGACGGTTGAGATTAAAACCTTCTCTCTCCTCTCACCCCTCCTCTTTCTCACTTATTTTTCTTTCTCCAAATCTGAGCCGTCCAAAATTACATCGTACGGCTCAGATGTGCCGAGCGGGTATCACGTGGTATCTATCCAGCCACAATGCTATAATAAAAAGTAAAAGGTTTTTAAAATTAACAATATTGGTGCAAAATAAGGCTAACAATACTATAATCAAACTTAACAACCTTCTTAAAAATAATCAAATTTTAGATTTTGAAAAAACCAAAACTAACAATCTTTTCACAATAACTAAATTTAATAGATCCTACATATATTCTCAATCAAATACACCAATCATCATACACAAATATTCTATCTATCTTCCCTTTTCCTCTCTCTTTTTTTTCGAACAATATTTTTGAAAAAACAAATATTTTACTAAAAAATTGTTTTTTTTAGAAAACAGTTTTTTTTCCCAAAAAAAGATTTAAAAACTATTTTCAACCTGCTGTTGAGTTGTTCTCTATTTTCAACCGTTTTTTACACCGCAAAGAAAAAAATTAAAGGAAACTTGCTTGCTGTTTAATTGTCCTCTCTTGCGTTATTAATTTAGGCTCCGTTTGTTTGGGCGTAAGATATTTTTTGATAAAATGTTTTACCTATTTTCCTGTGTTTGATTGTGTAAAAAATGAGAAAAATATTTACATGTAAAATATTTTCTATTAATTGGATGAAAATAACTTACTCTTAAATCTTCTGTAAGTTATTTTCCGAAATGAACTTGTTGCCTTCTACTGCAATTCTCACTCCTCAATTTCCTCGATCGTCAGTTCTAACCCACGTTCAATTCCAATATTCTTATTTCTCTCCACCGTTTAAGCCCCCCTCTCTCTCTACACTATTTTGTCGATTTCTAAAAATATTTTTTAAGTGTCAACCAAAAACAAGAGAATAAAAGTTTGAAATTTGTTTTTTAAAAAAACATTTTACATTGAAACAAACGGAACCTTAGTTATTTGGTCTACTTCTCTCTTTTTTTCTGGATGTGTTAGCTTCTCCTTTGTATTTCCTTTTGATTTTAAAGTTTTGTTTGTCTTCTTGTCCCGTGCTACTTCTTCATTCCTAAGTGTCTTGTACAATTACCAAAACAGTAGCATTCTCTGCGCTTTGTTCTCATTTCCAAAGCTCACTAATTTCTTCGTTTCCGTTTTGTAGAAAAGCCTCGTGTTGTCTTCTTCCGGCATTACAGTGACACAGAGAGAAATGGCTCTCGATTGTGCTCTTGCCATCAGAGGGAAGATAGCAGAATATCTGATTGACCAAATTGGTCGTCAGTTTGGTTATCTGATTTACTACAACACCAACCTTGAAAGCCTAAGAGATAAAGTCAAAATGTTGAAAGAGAGAAGGGGCGATGTGCAACAAATGGTTAACCAAGCAAAACGAAAGAGAGAACTTATTAGACGTGAAGTTGAGGGGTGGCTGGAAAGAGTAGATGAAGCCAACAAAGAGGCCAACAATATTCTCATACAAGGTCAAGCAAACGAATGGTGTTTGAATGGGAGGTGTCAAAACCCGGAGTCACGCCACTCAATTAGTAGGAAAGCGAAAAAGATGGTCGAAAAGGTGGCTGAGTTGCACGAAGGTGGTGACTTTACCCGAGTGTCGCACCCCGCCCCTTCACTCGGGATGGAATATAGACCCACTGACGATATTAAATGTTTCGAATCAAGAAGTTCGATCCTGAAGGAAGTCATGGAAGTGTTCAAGGAAGATGGCACCAATAATATGATCGGGATATGTGGGATGGGAGGTGTTGGTAAGACAACACTGGTGAGACAAGTTGCCAAGAAAGCCAAGGAAGAGAAAATTTTCGATGACGTTGTGATGGCGACCGTTTCACAAAATATTGAGGTGAGGAAGATTCAAGGTGAAATCGCAGATTTGTTTGGTTTCAAACTTGAGCAAGAGAGTGACTCTGGAAGGGCGGATGAGTTGCGTGGCCAACTCAAACAAAAAAAGAGAATTCTCGTCATATTGAATGATGTTTGGAAGAGATTTGAACTGAATGATATTGGAATTCCATTCGGAGATGACCATAAAGGTTGCAAAATTTTGGTGATTTCAAGAAGCAAAGAGGTTTGCAACGATATGGGAGCTCAAAAAAATTTCCCAGTTCAGATCTTGCATAAAAAAGAAGCATGGAATCTTTTCAAAGAGATGGCCGGAATTCCAGAAGACGACACTAACTTCCAGTCCACGAAGATGGCAGTTGCAAATGAATGTGGAGGCTTACCGATCGCTATTGTTACAGTTGCAAGGGCACTCAAGGGCAAGGGCAAGTGCAAGTCATCATGGGATTTTGCTCTTGAAGCATTATGCAAGTCAATCGGAAAAAATTTTAGAGAGGTAGTGGATAAGGTGTTTAAATCTCTTGAGTTGAGTTTCAATTTCTTGAAAAATATAGAAGCCCAGAGATGTTTTTTGCTTTGCTCATTGTATTCGGAAGATTATGATATTCCATTCGAAGACCTTGTGAGATATGGGTATGGACAGAAGTTGTTTGAGGGCATTAAAAACGTGGGTGAAGCAAGAGTTAGAGTACATGACTATGTTGATCACTTGAAAAAATGCTTTTTATTGATGGATGGCAAAAGTAAAGTACACGTTAAAATGCATGACGTGGTACGTGATGTAGCTATATCGATCGCATCTAGAGCGGAATATTCGTTTATGGTTAGGTGTGATGAAGCACTGAAAGAATGGCCAGAGGAAGAACGACGCGGGAACTATAGTGTAATTTCAATGAGATGCACTGGTATGGGGTGGGGGCTACCCGATAATTTAGAGTTTTTGAGGCTCCAACTTTTGCGGCTGGAGTCCGACAATAGTAAATTTCATATAGAATCCCCTGAGAGCTTGTACCAAGGGATGAAGGAACTCAAAGTGGTAGCTCTTTCAAGGATGGTGATCCCATCATTGCCGCCATCACTCCGATGCTTAGCCAACCTTCAATCCCTGTCACTGTCTTATTGCAGTTTGTCGCATACAGATTTGTCAGTAATCGGAGGGCTTATGAATCTGGAAATTTTGAGCTTTACTGGATCTAATATCAAAGAGTTGCCGAGAAAAATAGGTAATCTTACTTGCTTGAAGCTACTAGATTTATTGCGTTGCAGAGAGACAAGGATTCCTCATGGTGTTTTGACAAGTTTATCGAAGCTGGAAGAGTTGTATATTGGGAAGAGCTTTACGGGGTGGGATGTTGTTGAAGGGGGAAAAGATATAATGTTAACTAATGCATCCATAGCCGAATTAGCATCGTTGCCTAATTTGGTGGCTTTGGATATTAATGTACCAAAAATTGAGTGTTGGGTCTGGCCCAGAGATGTGGACGTCCTTGGGAAGATAAGGGCATTCGGTATTTCGTTGGGGCAATCAAATCTAAATAGTATGCCCATTGATGGTCAATGTTTGCTTCCATCAACAAATCAATTGGTACTCAAAGCTCTTGACGTCAGTCGTGGTGTTATGGAGATACTTGGGCTTAAGATGCTTTTGAAGATCACTACAAATCTACAGTTAGATTCAATTATTGGGGTCGGGCACGATATCTGTGATTTGAACGAACATGGTTTTAAACACTTGTCAGAGCTGACTGTGAATAAATGTTTAGATTTGGAGTGCCTCATCAACACAAGCGATGACCAGCTGGAAATGAAGTCCTTCTGTGCGCTGGAAACTCTGTACCTATTCGACTTGCCTCAACTGAAGCATTTGTGGAAGGGTCCCACGCAACTTGCATGCCTCCGCAATCTTACGTATGTAAATGTGAGTAGATGTCCAAAATTGGGATATTATGTGTTCTCACTTGCCATAGCCAGAAATCTCGTGCAATTGCATAGGCTTCAGGTACAGAGTTGCAGTGTATTGGAAGTGATTGTTTCTAATGCTAATGGAGGAGGAAAGCATGAGATAGAAGCAGAAGGAGAAGATGATATTGTGTTTCCGAAACTGGAGTCATTGGGTCTTCATTTCCTGGCAAGCTTTACTGGTTTTTGCAAAGGCATGAATGCAATTAGGATGCCAAAATTGAAACGGTTGGGACTCATATGGATTTCAAAGCTCAATTGTCTATGCCCTGCTTCAAGGAGTAATAATGATACCACAATTCAACCACTATTCAACAACAAGGTATGCTTCCGATCCAAGAGTTCAATTTATGCTCAATTATTTTGTGGAAGGCTTTTAATTTAGTTTATTAGTTCTATATTTTTTCAGTGGAGATCAATTTCAGGTTATATCGTGCTTCCTTAATTTTGCTTTGTTTCGATGAATGTGTAAAAGTGAATTATGAATGTGTAAATGTGAATTAAAAACTTAATTTTTAGTAATGTTACTAAATTTTAATGTATTTTTTTCTTGTACTTTTTCATGGCCATTAAAAGCTATAGTTTTCTTATACCATCTTACTCTTTCCGTCCTTTTTGAGTGTCCAACTTCGTAAATTCAAATTTTCATGGTGATGTTATCGTTTACTTCAAACAACCTAGCTTTCCAAAATTACCCTTTTATGGAAATATTGGCCTTGTTCGTTTTGATATTTTATTTTGTTTTAACTTTGTTTTTCAATCATTACCCTATATATATATTTTCCAATTATTACTTTATTTCTCAAATTATTAATTTTATTTCTCTCTCTATCTCTTTCCGCTAACTTTTCATAGAGGAATCTAATCAAAAGGGCCAAATAAAAATTTTACCAACTTTTATTTACTAACTTTGTAACATAAACATTTATTAAGGGACAACCTTAAATAAAATACTAGACTAAAAAAGGAACGAAGAGAGTATATGCATGTTATGCCTCCTATATAATTTGATCCTTTTTTTGTTTATTTTTAAGTCAAGAAATAAACAAAGAAATCTATGTTCCTTGCACTACTAGGATAGGTAGTCATGATAATCTCAAAGATTCTAAATTGCTATCAATTCCGTTCAAATCAAACTTATCCTTACGTCCCAAACAATTGGCATCGGCTACATGAATGTTTTTCTCCACTATGCTCAGCTAATGGTATTATATTCCACGATATTCAACAAATTAACCCTTATACTTCTATGCACATGGGCAAGTTTCGACTCCCGTAAGCATCCATCCCCCTTCCCAAGTCCCCTAGGATATAGTAGATTAGGTTTTAACTACAAATAGCAAAAAAAAAAACTTGAGATTATGCTTGCAGTTTGAAATTACTGTTGCATAGTTCAAACAATGGTTTTTTTAGGGAAATAATTTTTCTTAGTACATTGACACTTTGAGTCAAAAATAATTAAACCCTTTTATTTTATTATGCACGAACTATTTTCAACCCTTTTATTTTAATATAGAACTCTTTACTTTAATTTAAAAATAAAACTCTCAGAGCATAAAACTACTTTCAACCCTTTTATTCTAATATGCACGAACTTTTTATTCAGAAGTTTTTGAATGAATAATATGGAAATAACATATTATTTCATTAGAATTTCTTTTGAACGAGGAAAAATGGGGAAATGATAGTTAATTTTGGTCAAAGTCAAATGTCGCTGTGTTTTAATTTTTAGAATATTTTTCTAACAAAAAATAAAACAAAGAACATTTAATTTATTTTTATTTTTAGAATATTTTTTTAATTAATTTATTTTTGTGTTTTATTTTTTTTATATTTTTTTAAATATAGACGTTCATATATTCCAAATAAAGTACATGGGTATTAGAGTCATTTAACATTTTCTGTTAACGGAGTTAGAGTTGCACTTTACTTCAAAACTATAGGGAGACGAACTGCTCATTAGTAAAACTCAGGGAGGTTATTTGCCAAATGGCCAAATCATAGGGAGGTAATCCATACTTTGCCCTAGAAATTTTGATGATGGACATATTGAGTCTATTATGTTACGCCTAGTAGTAAAATGTTATGCATCTTTTTTTCCCCAAACAAATTCATTGATAGCAAAATGACTCTCTAAAAACTTTTAGAGAGAGAAATAAAACTGCATTTCATTTCGTCGTGAAAAATATAAATCTTGATTACAACAGAAATGAGCCTGAGCTCTACATATATACACTAGCTAACAGATGTGGCTCACCCAATCACAGAATTACACGTGGAATGAGCCTAACAAATTCTAACTGTCTGACTAACTCTTAGTTGCTTGACTGCCTAACTAAGTTTTCAGTTTGGTCGATCATTGAGTACTCCAGTACGTAGCTTCCTTCCGCATCAACTGATATGCTACTCCAGCTTCATTGACACTCTCTCATCACAACAATTGGGGAAGAGTAATTATTCAGTACTTCTGGTGTATACTCCATCAGTCCCTCTCCTCACATAACATGTGGGGCCAATATATGGATCCCGTATAAGCCCCACATGTCATATGAGGGGAGGGAGTATACACCGGAAGTATTGAATAATTTTCAATTAGAGAACTGATATCCAGTTCGTACCGCCCCCCACACCATAACCCTTCCTTGCTAGCTCATGAGCGCGCCACTCTGTTACCCATACTGCAAACAAATTGGAAACAGCTCGACCTTAAAGCCCTGCACTGTACCTGATCGATCGAAAATCATAGATTAATAATACTGTGCTTTATGCCCATTGAGCATGTCAATCAAAGCATTCGCATCCTCCTCAATGAGGACATTCCTGTACGTAACGAGCATCAGAGCAACCATCACGGCCTCTCTTAGCGCCAAGGCTTCCACAACTTTTGCATTTCCAGTGGCCGGCCTCCACCTTGCAAGAACGGGCCACTAAAAAATTCCCTTGACCATCTCTTGCTACAACTCCAATTCCACCGCATTTTCAGTGTTGGTCGAAAGCCTTGTCGCAATTCATCTTCACAACATACTCAACGGGATTACAGAAAAGATCGATTTAAACTGCCTTGTTATAGAAAATAAGCTATAGATCGTAGGAAATATTGGACTTGTTCAAATCTTATAATTAGTATGTGCATTGTAATAAGGGATTGTAGGAAATATTTGATCATGTTCAAATCTAATAGTAATTATTAAGTGTATTATTGGATTGAAAAAGATTAAAGAATCAAATATAAAGTATATATCTCTATGAAATGTTGTCGTTAATGGCTGCCCTTTTGTTTAAAATTATAACTTTTTAACTTTATTTACCGAGACATTCAACAGAGTGGGTTTATTTGAATTCTATATACTCGTAGTTTGTTAGGACTTAGGTGCAGTGATTTTCTTAACGTGGTGGATTTAATTAATTGCAGGATGCATTGACTAGCATAGAGGAATTGCGTTTGTGGGCAGTGGAAGACCTGAGAGAAATATGGCCCAGGGATCTTCAAGCAAAACTAAGGGAGATTGACGTTGAGTTTTGTGACAAGTTGTCGAATATTCTTTTTCCATCTAATTTGATCGAATGCATGGAAAAGCTAGAACGACTTATTGTACAGAACTGCGGATCAGTGGAAGTAGCATTTGACTTGGGCGAACTAAATATTGGTGGAGAAGGCAATGGGAATATAGCCATAGCAATATTCCCTTGCTTAGCTTCTTTGAGACTTGTCCGGCTACCAAAGTTGAGGCATGTTTGGGCGAATTATCCACCAACAATATCTCAAGGCTTTCAGAATTTGACATCCCTAGAGGTGTATGAATGCGGCAGTTTGAAAATTTTGGTCTCACCTTTCGTAGCCACACTTCTTGTGAACCTAAAACAGCTATATATAGCTAGATGTGATACGATGGAAGTAATCATTGACTGGGAGGAAGAAGAAGTAGATGACATGATCAGAACAAATATAATCATCTTTCCTCAACTAACTTACCTCAATCTTTGGAAGCTGCAACTCCTGACGAGTTTCTGCCCCCAGGGTTGCGCTTTCCAAGGATCGTTTTTGAAAGAAGTGAGAATAGGAGATTGTCCTGCATTGGAGTCACTCCCTTCGGCAGTCCAACGCGTAATTGACGAGCAAGGGTAAGTTTAGGAATGGTACAGTACTCCAAACATCATCATTCATACATCTAATATTTTCTATTATAATCTAATCGGCATCCATTCTATTTTTCTTCTCTTTATATACTGGTATTTGAGATATACAGAATCCACGAAAAAATATTTATATTGATTATGAACACATTAATGAAACATACAGATAACTAAATACACTAACGAAACATAGAGATAACGCCAAAGATAGAATTCTCTCCATAGTGAGATGTCCGTCGAAACCAAAAAAAAAAAAACAAAAGAAAGGGGTTTGAAATTAATTTGTCCACTTTGATCCATGGATTCATCATTCACCCATTGTTAAGATAAGTCTATCTCGCACTAAGCCTGGAAATTAACATACAATAAATTAACATACAATAAATCCGGCTAGAGGGATAAAGACAGTAGCGAAATTTCTTTTTCTCTGAGAATAGGAATTTAGTCAAGGGATAAGTGCGGCATCTATGATTCTATGAAAAAATGGCGTCAAATCTGCATTGAATTGGCAGGTGTAGGTGGATCAATCAAAATAACGTCTGTCCAACGGCAATAAAATTAAAGCAAAAGAAGAATTCGATTATATATAATATAATATTGCTAGACTTGAAAGGGAAATAAATCTCTTTCTTATTAAAAAAAAATGAGCCACTAACAAGCCACGTTAGGTATAGTGCATGTATGTTTGTATATACTCCGTAATAGAATAAGGCAGCGTGGCACTTTCTATTTCGAAAGGTCCAATGGATTGGATTTTGCAGTCTTCGGTGGTAGGCCAGATCACTTGAAGAAGATGAAGAGGACGATGAAGAAGCGGATGATGATGGTGATGAAAGGACATAATGGATGCTATCTGAACATTTTGGAAGATGCTATCGCGCGATCAACTTTGGTCCAGAGCATGAATGGTTGTCTTGATGAGGCAATTTCCGATACATATTTTACAATGCAAGCATAAAACCATCTCCTGGATGGAAATTAAGGTAACGAAGATTTTTGACGTAAATTTCATTCCAAATTGGATCATTACTTCACATTTGTCCCCGTGGCAGCTTTGAGCATTTTCTTTTATCAAATAGGGGCGAATGGCGTCACCAATTAATGAACAAGTCTATACATGTAGAGGCTGTCATGCATGCAATCCGCGATGATGTTGCTCATTATTTTCCTGTTTTGGGTGCTTAAATTTGGGTAGTTGTTGTTGTCTTTTCTCTTCTACCTCTCTTGTAATTGGATTCTGCAGTAACACTTTGTGGGTGTTGGAGTCAACTTCTTTGAGTTTGGGATTTAAGTTGATTCATTGTTGTGGTGGTGGTTGTCTACATACGTGTTGGAAAATGGTGTTTTTTTCATAATTCAAATTCTCAAGTCAATTTACGTGCACCTTGACTAAGGGATGGTTTCCCTTTTTGGCTAAAAATACTAAAAGTACCAAAAATGCTTTTTCCATCACTGAAGGGGCTTTTTTCCTTCACAATATATTAAGAAGTCTTAACAGTAGGAATTGGAAGAGACAAAACTCAAAATGCATGTTGTAAGCACTTGCAGTTTGATTGCCAATGTTGCACTCTAATTTTCCTCACTCCTACGTTGTCTTGTGAACAATTTTGGTTTTGTCTGATACCTGCATTGTTTCGAAAAATATCACCATTCTTGCTATTTGTCATGTTTTATGACTTAGACCCAAGGACGGAACCGGAATTTTATTCTAGCAGTGGCGAAATGTATACTAAAAAAATCTAGTAGTGGCGAGACTATATAAGTTGGGCATAAATTTTTTTTTTACATATAATATAATAATTGCATTTTTGAAAATTCTTGTCGTGACGGTCGTCGCCACTAGACCCCCCTGATCCCATCCGTGCTTAGACCTATGTAGTTCCTCATTTTATATTTACCACCAAAACTACCCCTCTATTTGGATCACACACAAATGTTACACGTCTTACGACGCAGTCGTTAAGCCTGTTGTTACCTTTTTTTCGGTTTTCTTAACAAGCAAGTTACACTTATGTAATTAAAGAATAATCGAAGTTCACTATTTCTGTAGCATTGGTTGCAACAAAACAATTTTTTTTTTTTGCTAGACAATAAGGAACATTTTGATGCACGGAAGTGTATGAATTACGGAATAATCATGCAACAAAGATTAACACAAACGAGATACAATTAGAGAAATGCTCTTTAAGACTCTTTTCATTCAATAATAATCAAAAATTGTCTTGCCCCGAAGGCTTTTCATTCAATAATAATCAAAAACTGTCATGCCCTGAAGCCTTACAATTTATTAAATAGGTGGAAAAAACCCTAATCCTAATTGATTCGGCCAAAACAAAAGTCGAATCAATTAATATCAAAAATTACCAAAAAATGAAAAAAACAGAATAATTGCAAAACTGGAAAATAGAGAAAATTCTAAGACTTCTCCCAAAAGAACGGCTTAATTCGGATTTTTCTTACCCAAGTTATTAGCAAATCAAATTTTTCTTTAAACGACAAATTTGAGCTTTCGGCGTCCTAAACTGCCGAAAACAGCTAAAAAACACATGGCATATGGATAAAATCAATGGGTCCTGATCGTTGGGCCGTTTCGAATCGAACCCAAGTGGGCCCATCGCATAATTCCTTGGTCACGTAATTACGGTTTGGCCATCTTAGGCTTGAAATGCCTAAGATACTCCTCGGCCATGGCATCCGCATCACCTTTGGTTGCATTTTTTATTTTTTATTATTTTGCTAGGCAAGTAAGGCAACCTTTGGTTGCAAATTGCAATTTTTGTGTGTGTTGTTGTTTCAGTGGAAAATAGTTAGTAGAGATTATAGCAATGTACTTGTTACGTGTCTAGGGTTATAATGGGCCTTCCAAAGCCTTAGCTAGTTGCTGAAATTTCATAATTTTTTTACACCTTGTTATTAGAGATTGCAGTAGATTTAGCCTCTTGTCTTTTAAAAAACAGCAATTTAGAGCATTCACATTGTGATAAGCAAATGACTGTGGACAAACAAACTTAACAACAATTCTCAAAAAATACTCCACATTATAATAAGCAAAGTTACAAGTCTTTTAGCAAATAACCAAATTCTAGTCATTCTATAACCAAACTTTACAACTTTTACCAATAACCAAAACTCATTAGCCAAATTCGGATTTTTCGTAAACGAGTTTCAATCACTCACCCAACCACACCAAATTATTCGTCTCAACAAGATGATTCCAAAATTGAAAGATCGGTCGCCGTGAACCTTAATAAGTTTGGTTTGATGTGTTTAGGTCCGAACATTGGGGACCCGTAGCTCGCACGTTTGACAAGTTTGCTCGGCACGGTCATGGTGAGTCTTGTATATGCTTTACTTACTTGAATTTTCGGATGAGAAGCATGCGTGCTTTGTTTTGGCTTAATGGTAGAACTTATTGTTTTCACATGTACATTGTGTCGAAAATATGGTAAATGTTTGCAAGTATTTTGAACCACGTGAAAAAAAAGAAAAAGAAACGCGTGCTATTGTTTAAAATTGTCATGATTTATATGAAAACGGATAATTTGTTGGGATTCATAACTATTAATGACACGTGGTTCGAACGGTGCCCGGCCGCTAGGGCAAGTGAATAGCGAGACGAAGTAATAAGGGGGGATCATAGCCAGATGATCGTCGGTGATGTCAAGCCAAATATTTATATTTACGGTCACTTCATAAGTCATGCTAGGAATCAAGTTTTGGGATCAGTTTGGAAGAACCTCAGCCCCCCTAAGGTGGAAATCTTTGCATGGATGGCAATTCAGAGCAAGGTAGCCACTAGATCAGAGCTCTATAACCGGAATCTGATTCAAGAGGATCACCAGCAGCTTTGCCCGCTATGTTCGGTGCACCCAGAAACTCCCCATCATTTGTTTTTACACTGTCAGTTCTCGTGGGATGTATGGTCTCTCATTCTGGACTGGTGGCATGTAATGTGAGTATGCCCTCCTTCATTGGCAGATTTAGCACTATGGTGGTTTGAAAGCAGGTTTAGAAATTTGGAGAAACATTTGCGGGAAGCTACCTTAATTTTATGCAACTCTCTGGTCTTTATGGTTAGTAAGAAATGACTATGTTTTTAACAATGCTACAACAAGTATTGGGGAGGTGGGTGAGCTTGTGAAGACTAAAGTGGCTATGTGGATGAAATCCAAGTTTGAGATTAAAATTCATACGGTGGAGGAGTTTAAGGCGTATTTGGATGGAATTCGAAAGATAAGGATTTAGTAGTGTCTCTGGTGGTGTATTGTCCAACTTTCTGTTGGACGGTTATGTCTTCCTTTTTTCATGTTCTTGTTTTCATTCTCGATGTACCCTCTTCGAGTTAATAAAAAGTTTCGTTTGCCGAGCAAAAAAAAAAAAACAGGCCTAGTTGAGCCGCTATTTGCTGAATGAAATATTTGCAACATGGACTTAAAATGTTGGATATAAAGATTTACATTTTGAGAATGAATTCATTGACTTATAAGTTCATGGGAAACTAGTAAGTTCGTCATATATTGTGTCACACTAGCCTAATGTTTAAAACATCAATGTACATAATGTTGCAGGTAATTTATGATTTTGTGGAAAACGCTTGATGCGCTCGCAATAAAGCTAGGGTCCTGATCGAGCAAGACGTAGTCCTATCTATCTACCTCTCCAGACCTCGCTTCTTATTATTGTTACTCTTCCATGCTGTGTACTCTGAGGAAGCTCGTCAATACCGAAGAAGCCTGAATGTTTGTTGTTTAGTCTCACTAATGTAGTAGGATCGTGTGTACTTGTAACTCATATTTGTATCTTTTGTTGATGGTTGTGCTAGACTTGTGGCCAGGACCGTAGTTATGCTTATGTTTAATTCAGGATGATTGTAATAACTTTGACCTATCTTACACTTAGTTGTGGTTAATTTATCACGCTTTCGCTTTTTTCTGTTACACTCGAGTATTTTTATTTATTTATAGATTAATGAGCAGAAATTTCTAACCTATTTAATTCACAGGCGTTAGTGAGTAAACTTCATTGGCCGGTCATGACCCATGTGTTTTTGGGTGGATTGTGACACACACACTTCGATTAAGCCGAGTGATCAACCCACCTTCCATTCGACAATGTTGGAAGAAAGCAAGAATCGAATCACCTTGGCAATGCCCCACCATGGACCTTCAACATAGATATTAAACAGGAATCAATTTGATTAATGGCGTGACCAATAAGGCTTTCATTGTAAACTCGATGAATTATATGTTAGGACCACATTACGTACCGATCTTTCACAGTTTTCTAAGCCACATCTTCTTCTTCGACTTCTCTTAAACTGTTGGGTTTCACTTGTTTATATTTGCTTATTACTTTTCGGATCCTTTATGTGCATTTATTGTACGTTTTCGATTTGGACCAATAATGCTTCATCGTATGATTTTTATTTGTAATTTTGATTTATCTTTTTGCTCTTCCAAATACTCTCATTGAGATGATCAACTGGGATAATCTTAAAAGATTCGCACAAGAGCATTAATGCTACTAAGAGCATCTCCAGAAGCCTAACCAAAATTTTTGGTCCACTCATTCCACTCCACTCCAGCATCTGGCCTTCTTTCTAGAATTTCTTAGTATCTCTTCATACTTTAACATATGAGCCATAGTGCTTACATCCTTCAACAATAGGGAACCTAGTGAATCTTGGAACTTTATCTTTGAATTCTAACCTATTCACAGGCCTGATTCTTGGTAGCATAGGTTATCTTCGTAAGTTGCAATGGTTGGGCTTTTCTAACAACAATATAACATGTAAAATTCCGGACTCTATTGGGAATTTGTCACAGCTAAATAAACTTTACTTGAAGGAAAACAGACTAGAGGGACCCATACCCGCGAGTCTTGGCAACTGTCAGAATTTGTTGATACTGAGACTTTCCAATAATAACCTTAATGGGAGCATACCAAGACAACTTTTGATGGTCTCTTTGCTGTCAATTAGATTGGATCTAGCTCACACCCGTTTTTCTAGATCCTTGCCACTTGAGGTTGGAAACCTCAAAAATATAGGAGAAATCAATATCTCCAAGAATGGTTTGTCTGGTGAAATTCCAGGGACTCTTGGTGGCTGTAGTAGCCTTGAAAACTTGTATTTGCAGCAAAATTCCTTTCAAGGATCTATTCCTTCATCAATGGAATCCTTGAGAGGTATTCAAAATTTGGACGTTTCACACAACAACTTATCCGGTCAAATCCCGAGTTTCTTAGGCACTTTTTGCTTGAAGAACCTCAATTTGTCCTTCAACAATTTTGAAGGAGAGTTACTGTTTGTACCATAACTGAGTTTTCCATTTGCCCATCGATTGGGCAACACGTGGCAAGGGTAAATTTGGACAGCTAAACGAAAAGAATGGACTCACTTTAATTAATTAGGGTTGAACGGAATCGATGATGAAACTATAAAAGTTCTTGTCCATCGATTGGCCGACACATGGCGTATTTTGTAATCATTTGGTCCATCGATCAGGTGACAAATGTCAAAGGAAATTAAGTCCCACGATTCCACGATGAAAGAGGATGTGAACCACGATTAACGAAACAGTTTTCCAGATGTGGGTATGATCAAGCAGTTGAAGAAGTTACTTCGTCGGAATTTGAAGGAGTTTCAACTGCTACCTCGGAGGGAAGATTTGAATTCAAAAGCGAGGGGATCCCTATTTATAATCAAAGTGTGAGACAATGGACGGACATACAAATAACACCAATCAGGCCTTTATCTTTTCTTTTCTAGGAGTAGATTAAACTTGTAATTGTTCACTCAATCATCTTGATTGATTGTTCTTCTACTTTGAAGGTTAATAAAGTCTATTTTGTTAATCTTCTTCCATACTTCATCCACTTCATTGTTTGTTTCCAAAGAAGTCCTGAAATATGGTAAGGAACCAAACTCCACTTTTCACACCCACATTCCAGCAAGCTTATGATATGATTTCCCGTCGATTCCCCGTCGATTGGAAAGAAAACAGAAATTTAGATAACAATTTTGGCGCTAGAAGGAGGGCTTGTTACTAATTTGGAAGTGAGCAATGGCACCAAAAACTAGGAATCAACTGCCAACAAATGGCAACAATGACAATAATTCTGCCAATACTAATGGTGGAAATGATGCAAATGGAATCAATATCGAGAATCCAGACCAGAGGATTCCAGAGAGTGGCCAACCAAATGGCCCAGAGATCGAGTTATTTGATTTGGTCCAACAATTTGCAAGGATTTTAAATGATCCAGAAAGTGAAGTAGCCAAGATGTTGATGGCTATGTTTAAGGCAGCAATGGCATGGAATGAGCCAACAGTAGAGGTCCCAGTTAATGTAAACATTAACCCTGGGCAGACCAGTGGATATGCCAATCGTAGTTTTGAAGTACCTCCTGTACAGGTATTTGATAATCCAACTTTTGAAAATGTTTTTTCTGGAATGAATAGAATTCCGAATAATGTTAGTACTGGTCAAAATCAAAGCTTTTATCAAAGTATACCAACTACTGTCCCTATGGGAACAGAGATTGGAAATAATGGAAATAATGCCCATGGAGGGCAAAATGTCAATGCAAATATTTTTAGGAATGATAACAGAAACATTCCAAATGTGGCTAATGGTGATCCAAATCTTTATGGGTACGATCCACCAAACATAAGAAGACAAGATTACCCATATGGGTATGATATTAGACCTGAAATCCCTTTTCCTCCTAACCAAACTAGTAGGATTCAGGAGCCTTATTTAAGGGCTCAGCTTATGAATATTATGCAAGACATGTATGGTCCCGGATTACGAAGAATTGAAAAACCTATGTTTAGAAAACCATACCCAAATTGGGTTGATAATGTGCCTTATCCTAGGCATTATAGAATTCCAGACTTAGTTCTTTTCAATGGAGAAGAAAATCAGTCAACTATAGAGCATGTTGGAAGATTTTGCCTACAAATAGGTGAAGCAGATTTGGATGAGGCTTTGAAGTTAAAATTGTTTCCTCATTCTCTTATTAGAACTACTTTTTCTTGGTTCATAAGTTTGCCTCCGAATTCTATCCAATCTTGGAGAGAAATGGAAGAACAATTTCATACTCAATTCTTTAGGCATTCACCAAAAATTTCAGTAGCGAACTTGGCTAAAATCAAACAAAAGCCTTCAGAGTCTGTTGAACAGTATATGAACAGGTTCAAAAGGATCAGGAATCAATGTCATTTTTACATTCCTGAGTCTGAAATAGTGAAGATAGCCCAGGAAGGGCTTGATTATGATTTTAAGAAACACTTTACAGGAACTGAATTCAGAGATTTATTTGATTTTACTTCCAAAGCCATAGGATATGAGGCTATTCTCATGGAGGGAGAACACAGAAAAAGTAAATCACTTGGTACATATTACCAAGATATAGAGGGTGATGTAGAAATTGATGTTGCCCAAGTGATTGGAAAAGCACCAATTGTATGTGATACTTTAACAAAAGCTGATAAGCCTGTGAATATGCCTTCATCTCATCCAAATAGGAGAAATCAAGCAAATTTTAGGCAATATTCATTTGATTTGTCCAAAGCTGACCAATTGTTTGATGAACTAATTAACCAAAAGTTCTTAACATTGTCACCAGGGCATATGATTCCTCCTGAAAAGGACAGAAAAGGAAAAGATTACTGTAAGTGGCATAATTCTTTTAGACACAATACTAACAATTGTGTTACATTTCGAAATTGTGTGCAGGACCTAATCCAGAAGGGTTTGTTACAATATGCTAAAGGAAATAAAGAAGTAATGAGCATTGATGTGGATCCTTTCCCTTTGGTAGAGATCAACATGGTGACTGCCAGATTAAAGAAAGGAAAAATGGCATTCCAAATTGAAAGGAGGATTCAAGAAGAAGAAGAAATTATGGAGAGAGAAGAGGAAGTACAAGTAAGGCAGAAGTTTGAGAATTATTTTTGTTTGAGATGTGATGAAGAGATCAAGTCAAGGGAAGAGATTATTGCAGAAAAAGAGTATAATGGTACCTATGCTAAAGGTTCCATTAGATTCAATACTATGGGAAGTAATGATTTACAGATTTATGTAGGACCAAAGTTGATTTTTGAAGGTAAAGACCCTGGGATTTTTATACCTTCTGAATCACTCAAATGGTACGGAGAAGATGATGGCCCATTCCTGTTTAAAGGATATCCTGTGATTCTAGCATTACCAGGGAAGCCAGATACAAGTTTGATTTATCCTCCTTTGTTTATGAATGAAAGGGGAAGAGGTTTTTACCCAAGGGGTACAAGATCAAGGGGAAGAATGCCTTTTTTTAGAGGCGGATTTCAAGGAAGGATGGTGATTCCACCAAATATTGAGCATCATGGGTGGGATACAGTGAGACATCCCAAGTTCCCAAATGTAAGGGAATTTGTTCCTATTACCAACACTCAGAAAAGGAGGTTACAAAGAAAATTTTCAAAAAGAGAAAGGAAAGACCAATCGATGATGATGGATGCGACACAGTGGCCAGAAATGAAGGCCAAAGTAATTCAAAACCAGGCGGTCCCTATGGTTTGGACTAGAGAATCAACTGTAGCGGGTTCAACAGTGCCTAAACAAAAGGCAAAGGAGATGGAAAAACCTGGGGGCAAACAATCAAACCAACCATTACTCAAAGGCTTGGGGAGCAAAGCTCAAGTTCATCTGGAACTCTTGCTCTATAGATTAAGGAGCAAAAAGCAGAATTCAAGAAGAGCTTGAAGAAGAAGATGGAAGAATTCCAACAGGTGTTGTTGGAAGATGATGATTTACTGTCAGTTAATAGTTCTAATATGATGAAAGAAGATTTCAAAGATGACAAGAATGAAGTAGACTCTCAAAAGTCTACTACTTTTGGCCAAGCTCTGGATACGATTCAATTCGGGTCAGTTTCCCCTACCAGAATCCATTGCAACATGATTTTAGTTTTGCCAAAAACTTTTCAGGCAAAACCTAATCAACCCATAAGTTTAGAAAGGGATGCTGAAGATCAAACAGATGCTATAATAAAAATAAATGAGCAAGAGGAAGACTCCAAACAGAAGTCTATTCAAATTGAGAAAGACACAAAAGGAAAAGATGTGGTTGTCTTAAGAACTCCTGAAAATGCATTGGTCAGGCATTTAAAGTCCTTATATATCATGATTCATATCAATGGACAACCTATTAATAAGGTTTTGGTTGATAATGGAGCCATAGTAAACATCTTGCCCTAAAAAATGATGAAGATCTTGAATAAAAATGAGTAAGACTTGATCCCAACCGAAGTGACAGTTGGAAACTTTGCAGGGGGGATGTTCACCTGCTAAAGGTGTGATTTCTTTGCAATTACAAATTGGAAACAGAAAAATAAATACTACTTTCTTTGTTATCGATTCTTCTTCCAATTATAATGCCTTGTTAGGCAGAGATTGGATTCACATAAACGGTTGTGTTCCTTCTTCTTTACATCAGGCATTAATATTTCTGAAACATGGAGATGATAAAGAAGTTGGTGGAATGGAAATTTTCTGGGCAGACAAACATCCATTCAAAGCAGATACTAACAATGTGGAGGCAGGTCTTTATGATGAAGACTTATGGCCAATCAAGTTCGAAGGTTCAAAAGTGAAGTCAGTAGGGGTAAGCCTTACTGAAAGCCAATTCCTTAAATACATTACAGATGGTTTTAAGGAAATAACTAGAGATTTTGTTAGACCTAACGTAATACTAAGGTCTAGTGGTTCTGAATCAAAGATTTCTTATGATTAGTGACAGTTCAAGCCATATAAATGAAGAGTTAGCTACTTTAAAAGTTACTTTTAAAAGGTTATTTTTTTTTATTGTATCTAGGAAATTAGAGGCTGATGAGCCTATTTCTTGTAATTGGGCAGACTGTGTACTAGATGATAGTTCTTTGACTTGTAAGGAATTGGCTATGAAAGATCTTAAAGTTGCTCCTGCTAAACTTGATGATTATAAAGCAGAAATAAAAGATCCTTTAGAGGATTTTAATGTAGGGACAGAAGGTGATCCTAGAATTCTTCATGTATGTGCTGCTTTACCTGATGAAATGAAGGATCGTTTGAAGTACTTGTTGTCTGAATTTAAAAATTGCTTTGCTTGGGATTATCCTGATATGCCTGGTTTGAATAGATCATTGGTTGAACATAAAATTCCTATCAAAGAGGATTTTGTTTCATATCAACAAGTTCCAAGACAGATGACACCTGAAGTTCAAAGAGTAGTAAAGAAAGAAATGGAACGTTTATTTAAGGCCAAATTTATTAGGCCCATTAAATATGTTGAATGGATTTCAAATATTGTTCCTGTAATTAAAAAAATGGTAAGGTAAGGATATGTATCGATTTTAGAAATATAAATACAGCATCACCAAAAGATGAATATTACATGCCTGTTGTAGACCATTTAGTGGATGCAATTGCAGGCCATCGATTTCTGTCTTTCATGGATGGTTATTCTAGATATAACCAGATATTTATTGCTGAAAAAGATACACACAAAACTGCATTCAGATGTCCAGGGTATATTGGATTGTTTGAATGGATTGTCATGGCATTCGGATTAAAGAATGCAGGGCCACAGATTCACGTACAACTTTTCTCCCTTTAGACCTGCGTGGCTCCTTAGGACTTGATTTAGCCCTTCCTACAATAATGCTTTTCAGAACTGGCTTGCTAGGACTAGCGTGATGTCCACACTCTGTGCATACTATGGAACAAGTTGGTTTATCTGGTTTCCTCACTCCCGAAGGTCTAGACCACCAAGAGTTCAGTTTTTCAAACCTTCTAACCCGCTCAGTCCTAACATCACCCTCATCATAATAAGGATCCTGATACCTGCCTGGGCTGGATTTATAGACTGCTCTGAAAGGGGCTCCCAAACTTATCTTCTGCCTAGGAACAGTCCTAGGTATGTCCTTCATGTTGACGGAGACCATATTTGTACTCAGCCCTGAAGGAAAGGGATTGCCATCCACCCCCATGGGCTGCTTGTCTTTCTCAGGGAATTTGAACTCTCCCCGCTCAATTTTGTCCTGGATATCATTTCTAAATACTATGCAGTTATTCGTAGTATGACTCCAAGAATTGTGATACTTACAATACTCTCTGCCCTTCAGTTCTTCCGGAGTTGGATCTTGTGACCAAAGGGCAATTTGAGCAGCTTGTTGCTCAGAAGTTGATCAAAGATAGCTTCAGCCCTACCCACGTCGAATGTATAAGTCCTGGTTGACTTATTGAAAGTACTCTGGGCTGGCTGCTTTGTGGGCTCCATCTTGACAAAGGCCTTGCAAACGTATGGCTTTTTGTTGATGATTTCAGCCACTGCTACGTCTGGGTCTGCCTCTGCTTCCACTGCAGCAACATCGTAATTAGGGTCGCGGTAATACGTCCCTTTAGATGCTGTCTTCCTGTCCTGCTCTTCCGCCAAGAACTTTTCATAATGGGAAGCCTTAGAAGATAATTCGAACAGGTCTCTGAACTCCGTTCCATAAAACTTCTTCTTCATTTCAAAGCCCAAGCCGTTTAATGTTATACGCACGTATTCGGCCTCAGGAAGGACTATATTGCATTTGAATTGAGCAGTTTTGAAACGTAAGAGGTAGGACTCCACGGACTCTAGATGGGTTTGACGATAACATGAGAGGTCCACCAACGTCACTTCCGGTTCTACCCTGTAGAACTGCTGGTGGAACATCTCCTCCAGTTGAGCCCAGGTCTGCACAGAGTTGGGTGGAAGGTTGATGTACCAAATAAAGGCTGTCCCAGTTAGAGAATTGGGAAAAAGCCTCAACTTCAGTGCATCAATGGTTCCAGCTTCTCCACATTGAACTTGAAACCTGGCAATGTGCTCCACCGTTGATTGCATGTTCTCACCATTGAAGGTCTGAAATTCTGGGACTCTATAACCCTTTGGGAAAGGTGTATTGTCCACCTCCTCGGTATGAGGCTTCCTATACATTGGCCTTCCTAAAGGCCTGAAACCAGGTCCTAACTACTCCTGGAGCAGGTTCAATTCTTGATCCCTTCCCATGACTAGGTCTGGCTCAAGAGGCGGTTGTAGGTGCGCCTTTTGTGCTTGTTGATTCTGGGCTGGACTTGCCCCCTGAGTATCAGAGTTTTGAGGGGTACGTGCAGTTCTTTTGTCCTTTCCAGAGCCCTGGCCTCCTTGCAAAGGCCTTCTGTCTGTCTTGTCAGACTTGTCAAGCTTGTCTTGGTCCTCGACTAAAATAAACCTTTGATCGTTATTCGGAGGCGTCGAAGCTCCTCCAATCACGACTCCCTTCTCTTTTTGCCCCCCGAGTGCAGGGCTATTAAACGAAGTGGCATGGTAAAATGTTTAAGGAGGGGGAGGAACCCCCAATAGGCCAGCTTGGTCTTGACCGTTGCTAAAGACACCAAACTGTGGAAAGCCCTGCTGCTGAGGAGCGAGCGGTAGCCTCTCTGTAAGCGTAGCAACCATTTTGTTGACTGCTATGGTCAGAGGTTCCAAGGACTGACTGAACGATTGCGAGATTGACTGCGTCACGTTGTTCGAGATATCACGTCCTGCCATGAACATATAATTTTTGACGCTGTCGGTAGCGTCGCTAAGATCTTGGGCGCTGATCTGAGGACCAGCTTCCTCGAGTAATGGCACGTCGACTGCCACTCCCTCAGGACTCTGTGGTGGATCCGGGATGGGTGGATCCGGTTGTTGCTGCGGCTTCCTGACCATGATAAAACCCTTAGACAATTAGTGTCCCACCGGGCGTGCCAAAAAGATGTTTGGCTTCGAAATGGCTCAAGGACTGAGCGGGCGTGCCAAGACTTGTCGCGTTTAACGTAAAGGGCTGAGCGTCCCTTTTCTGACTTCTAGATCTGAGAGGGCGATAGTGCTGCAACCTATGGGCTGGATTGCAGTGAAGGTCCGTGGTTTTGCCTCTTCGTGCGAGGACTTAATAATTTCCTAACCGTGTAGGAAAGAAAGTAACAGCGTAGAATTACTTTACTATATCGTAATAATAAAGTAAGGGATGAAGAGAGATATGAATAACTTTATTATGTTTCGTAATAATAAAGTTGGGGTACAAGAGAGATAGAAACCCGAATTATTTGGTGAAGTAATTGAGTGAAAGTGAGAAAATAGAGATAGTTGCTTCGCTGGAAAGGCTTTGGTTTTAAGCATTGAGCTTGATTGGTGTGGGAACCCTTTTTCCTGCTTGAGTTCTTCTATTTATAGGCAAAGACTTCCACGGTTTTGCATGCAAGACTAGTTTGCTGGCCTCTCCTTGTGACGCCAAGTGTCCCATGTTGCCACTTTTCCCTCCAAAGTGGCGGTTATGGGAAGTTGGCTATCAGATGCACATGTTTTCTTCCAATCATGGGTAGTTAATGGGAGTTAGTGGGCTTCTCCCACCTCTCCTTTTTGTGGGCACTGATGAGTCATGAGCCATTTCTGTGTCCTATTTCCATGGATGTCAGAGGAGAATGGGCCTATTTCTTCTCCTTCTCTTGTGGGTGATAAAGAATCCCAAGCCATTTGACTCGGTCAAAATGGCTTTCATCAGGCAACAATTCCTTTTTTTCTTTCCATTTTTTATGGGCCACTTGGGGAATGGGCCCTTTAATTAAATTAAATGGCGTACTAACATATTTAGCCCATATCATCATTTGGGCTAGCCGAACTCTTTTACAAATTGGCCCAAAACTTCCAAACTTGAACCCGAACCAAACTAAAATTAATTGGGCCCACTCAACATGGGTTTGGCCCATTGATTTTAACCCAATTCATCTCTATTTTTTGGCCCAATTTAATTAAAAGATAATTAAATGGCTTTCCAACGCTTGCCTAGGATTGGGTGCCAAAAACGGATGTAAACAACGTGATACTGACTTAGGCATTGGAGAGCCTTTGCCAGGAGAGGCGTGCGCTCACCCTTTATCTGTTTTGCAGATTAGGGTTCTAACGACAAACCAGGGTTCCGGTCAAGAGGCACAAGTAGCCTTTAGAATCTTGTGTTGTTAAAAGCATCATATGTTTTTGTGCACTTACAGTAACTACAATTTCTTGAAATGCGCAGACTGTTAAGCAATCGCAAATTTTATGACGAAAAAATCACAAGTTCAACCATTGTGGTTAAGACTTTGTTTTTTTGAACGGAACTGTGTGGTTAAGACTGGTGGCAACAATTTTTTGCAGGAGAGGGAACCCTAACCCGAATATAACTTCCTAATTCCTAATCCTGGACGTTCCAAGTGTTATAGCATCAAACTCCTTGAATGTTTATGTTTGTAATATGTCGTGCTCCATGTGCACAAAACTAACACCAAACTGCTTCGATGTTTAAGTCTATAATATTTCATGCTTCATGCACACTAAACCTTCTCGTCAATGTAAATTGTAGGTCTCAACGCCCACACAATATTTCTTTAGATCGCATAAATTGTTTAGGCAACTACACAAGACAACATACGCAATATAATTCTCATTTCCAAATCAACGGGCATGACCAATCGTGCATAGCACAATGTTATGCCACTAGCATACGTTCACAAAATCCACCACAATGTTTTTTTGATAGGCAATAAAGTTTTATTAAGAAACTTGATAAAAGGTACATCAAGTTGAGGGAGGAGAAAGGGGAATCCAACAAAAAACTAGATGAAACACCTATTAGGACAAAGCCCAAAACACTCTATGAGCCTCAAAATGCCTAGATTTAAAAAGTAAAGCTCAAAACAACACATACATAGGCGAAAAAGCCCACATATACAATTCAGCCCAAATCCAAGGCAAGGCCCAAACAGGCCAAACCCAACCCTAAGCCCAAACACCCAATCAGCTCTGGATCACAAAATCCACCACAGTTGAGACCCCAATTTTGATACTCCATGCGTTCACAAAATCTACTACAATTGAAATTGTTAAATCTCAGATAATGAGATCATAACCCCCACAAAACGTACTCACTTACAACCTCCAAAATTTGAACACACAAACCCAAAATAAAAAGAACTTAAACTTTAAATTTAAATTCATACAAAAAAAACAATACCAAAATTCAACTTATGGGCACGATATTTTCATGCGAAGCACATGCCTTGCCCCTAGTAACGCTAAATATCATGTTGAGGTGTTCACGATAATTGTGGGAACATATTTTGCCCCTCATGTATATTTGGTTGGTCAAAATTAACTTCCTCAATAGGAAATGCGTATAATTTTAAAGTAAAACTGCAGGAGACTAGAGACAGAAAGATTGGTCACCCGTCGATATGTGTCCAAATGTACCATTCTCTCACGTTTTTTGTATCAAATTATTTCTTCCACGTCAGTTCCCACTATAAGGCCCCATTTGGTATTTTTTTTTATTATATTATTATTATGTTGTTGTTGTCATAATTTTTATTAGCTTTGGATAATTTTTTGTGAAATAATTGTTCATCTCAATGAGAAGAATCAAAATATTATGAAAAGATAGATCAAATTTGATTTTTTTTATTAAATATGCAAAAGACAATCTTTTAGGACTGACCTATATGAAGTTTTTCAATGTTGGTGTTATGCTTTTATAGTTTTCTGCTTCCCGTCATAGGAATAAATGATAGTAATGTAAAAATTATGACAAAAAGTTAAAGAAAAGGTTATTAAAAGTTAATAATACCGATTGTCTTTATAAAAATTAATTTAGTCCAAATGCACTCTAAGTTAGTTTTGTGCCTCAATAGACGAGTCGAGCCTATCTTTTTGAGAAAACTTTAGAGTGTTAAGCTAGAATTATTCCCTAAATGAGCCCAAAATTCGAACTCAACCTCTACTTGATTACTAAAATAGTCGAATCGAGCCAAACCCTAATGAGTCAAGCCTTAAGCTGTTCAATTCATTTGTAACCCCCCTAAATATTTACAATTATTCAAAATTCAAAGAAAGAAGAATTCGCGAGTGCCTCAAAGCTCCTTTTGGCTGAACCAATTCAAACAAATCGGAGTACAATCCCCTTGAACATGAAATTGGAACTCAGGTCCATAGGAAAAATGACCTTGCTAGATCTGGTATATAGTGGCTAAGGATCTTCGCACTCAAGGGTTGAGGCACAATGGGGTGGAAGCACTAGTTATGAGGATGACGACGAGAGGCGTTGGCGTCATATGTGGAAGCTAAAAATCCCTAGAAAAATTCTATTTTTCTTGTAGAAGTGTTTTCATGAGATTTTACCCACTAGGTGGGAACTAATGAGGAAGAAGGTAACGATGGAGGCGAGTTGCCCTGTGCGTGGGATGGAGGGAGAGACGATTATCCATTTATTTGTTTCATGTCCGTTTGCACAGCAAGTTTGGTCTCGGTCTCCTCTACTCTTGGATTACGGGAATAACCAGTTCAGTTCTTTTATTGCATTTTGGAATGATTTGGAAACTCGGTGGTGGATGGGAGTTAATAGAGATGAATGCTTTGCATTGGCTACTGTGATTATGTGGCTTATTTGGAAAGGTCGGAATGGAGCGCTATTCAACGGTAAAGTTGTCCTTCCCAGAGTGGTGGTTATTAGAGCTGTGAGTTGCCTGCGTGAATTTCAATGTGCAACTAGCTCCTTTGTTGCTGCTACGGGTGTGCGAGTTGGAGAAGCTAGGGGTGGATGGCAGAAGCCGTGTGGAGGATTTCTCAAAATTAATGTGAATAGAGCATGGAAAAAGGGTTCTGGGCTAGGTGCTTTTGGGGTAATAATAATAAGGAATGAGATGAGAGCTGCTGCAAATGGAAGACTTGATTAGTGTTCAACCCCCATGGTTGCAGAGGCATTAGCTATTCGAATGGGTTCCAACTGGGCCAAAATCTGGGATTGTGGAATGTGCTTATAGAAGGTGACTCACAAACTGTTATCAATATGATTAACGGTCTGACAGTGGTGAACCAAGAAGTGAAGATTATTATTGACAATATCAAGGTTTTGAGTAGAAGTTTTGCTTCTTGTATTTTCTCTTATAGCCATAGATCCTCTAATTCAGTTGCGCATTTGTTGGCTAGTAAATTGGTAGGGGTATTGTCGTTGGATTGAGTCCCCTCTCGTTTGGCTTCTTGATCCCTTGTCTAGAGATGAAATTTCCTCTTGATGTATTGATTTTGAAGTAATAATATCACCGGTTATCGTTTTGAAAAAAATAAAAATAAAATAATTTATTCAATTGTGACAACTATCTAATTTGGGAATACAACAACACAATCAATTGAGATAAAAATGGAACTAGAGTATATTGCGAGAATTGACGTGATGACATGTGAAGGGCCACCATTATGGTTATATTAAGGGCACTGATAATGTCAAAATTATTTTTGTTGATGTCAAAATTCTAATGCACAAAAGGCTTATATCAGGTGCAATGTACAAGACTTTTATGCACAAAAATTTTGACACCAACAAAAACAGTTTTGGCATTATTACTACCCTATAGTAATTGAGCTTAAAGTAACGTCATATAAAGGTGGTTTTTCTTTTTTTCTGTCGGGGTTCAGATTTGGAGGGACCTTTGCCTGGTACAATACTCCTCTTCCGTTGCTCCGCCCGTTCGCCTGGGAACCTGCAACCAGTCACTAGGGCTTGGAAAGCCCAGTGACCCTCCGACGATCAAGTTAGATGTAAGGAGAGAAGTTTAGGTCTAGGGTTAGGGTAGAGTGGCATACCTCTCAAAGATGAGTATCCCTTTGTATTTATAGACCTAGGTTTACTTGGCCTCCAAGCTAGCGCGTGGGAGTCACGCTTAGGTAACCGCCCTCGGTGACGTCATAAGTGATGCACTGGATAAGGCGGTTACGAAGCACATGGCCATGGTGGTCCTGTCTGCCACGTGGCGCTCTTGGTCCCCTCCTGCTAGGTTACATTCCTTTAAGAGATTTCAACAGAAAGCGAATCTCGGTTACGGACCGAAGTGATAACAGGAGGACCCATTACGGTCCGGGGGAAGTAAGTGCGCCTTTAAAGACTTGATTATATCGGACTAGAGATCGTTCGAACCATAAGTCCTCGGTTATCGGAAGTCTATTTACCGAGGTGATAACCGAAGCCTCCACAATAGCCCCTCAAGTCTCTGGAGCTTTGCATCCCTGCTTCAGAGTCTTGATCCTGTCTTGGAAATATCAGACCTTGGGGAGAGTGTTATCCTCGGTAAATTCCACTCATCCTACGTCGGTAAGGAGTGCCACATGTCAGCAATCGCCGAGGTCTCAGGATGGAAAAGCTGTCTCGGCACGTGCCCTGTCAGTTGATTAGTACGAAACGTTGCTTCGGTGACACGCGTCATTATACCAATGGTTCATTCGTTCGGTGCCTGTCCTCGGTACTGACCCCTCAATTCTGATCGTTCGATGGTTACACGTGTCAGAGATCTGACGGCTCGGTACACGGCGCTTCGTTTCCCGCGCAGATTCCCTTCTCCTCCATTATAAATAGATGGGTCAGAGGACAGACGGCCATCTTCTCCCTGCTTCTGAAGTCGAACCGCCGCCGCCGTTCAATCCCAGCTTTCAGTCCAGATTTTTGAGCGTTTTGGGCGTGGATCTTGCTTCGAAATTCAGGTATGGTGATCTTCGATCGTCCTTTTCGATATTTTGATTGCTTTTCCTCCAGTTTTCTTCGATGTAATCCTTATTTCCCATTCGTTAAAACCGTTCCGCCGCTCGCCGTTATTCGTCCCACGGCGGCGCTGGGCATTTTTGTGTTGTTCGTAGTTTTACCGAGGTCTAAATTCAACCCGAGGCCTATATTCTTCCCGAGGCCAATCTTCAACCCGAGACCATAGAAACGATCATTGGCCTCGGAAACCTCCCCCGGGGAGTGATCCCCTGAAATATACCGAAGAGTGATGACCGTTCCGCCCCCTTTATTACTAGGTCGTGCTATTTTTCCCTGGGCACATAGCTAACGGGTTTTTGCACATCTTTTGCTAGGTAGGGGCGAATGGTCATTGAAGTCTCTTCGGACAGTGCCAGTAGCAACACTTCTGCCGAGCTTGAAGAGTTCTTTGCGGAGTGTCGCGCCCAAGCCGTTTACCGAATCCCTTTAGACGTCATCGAACCTTCGGACCCTTCCAGACCCTTACGCCCAGTTACAGCCTTTGCCCCCTTGGAAATGGAAGTCCCTAGTACCTCAGACCAAGGACCGGGCCCGTTCGCTGATGCCCCAGAGGAGGTTCGGGGAAGAAGGAGGCCAATGAGGCCATGTCCTTACTTGAGTCAATATTTCAATGGGACGTCGGCTGCCCTGGCCGAGTTCAGAAGGGTTTATAGCATCCCTCCGGACGTCGAGATCCGGCTTCTTCAAGACAACAACCCCAAGACCCTTCCTCACTGACCAGGGGAGTTGATTTTTCCCTTGATGGCGATCACCGAGGGAGGGATCAGATTCCCTCTTCACCAGTTTGTCCGACGAGTTCTCCGAACCCTCTCTCTCACTACCTCCCAGCTTACGGTGAATTCGTACCGTATCATTACAAGCATAATCGAGCTGAGGAGGCAAATCAATCTGACCTTCGGCGTTGAGGAGCTCTTCGGGGTATACCTCTTGGGAGTCAACCGGGAGAGCAATCGGTATTACCTCTCCTGCAGGACGGGGTACGACACATTCCTCGTTGACCGACTCCCGGACTCCGAAGAGTGGGCAAACATTTACGTCTCGGTGACCGGCAACTTTATGTTCGGGCTCGGGGAAAATGCTGACACCACCACGAGGGTGCAATACGGGACCGGGGCTCCTGGTCGGTAGAAATCTTTCTTCTGCAAATACTTGAGCTTTTTGCTATTCTCTGCGTATTCTGTATTGATCCTTTGTTTTGGTTTTTGCCTTGCAGCCGAGGGAATTGTCCAACAACTCCGGGAAAGAGCTGACCGGGCCAGGATTTCAGCGGCCTACGCTATCCCAATCGCTAGTCGGTACGCTCCCGAGCTGCTTGGGTACGTCCCGACTTATACCAGTTTTTTAAAGAAGAAACCAAGGCAACAGGGGGTCCCACGGGCCGGCCGAGGACGAGGCCGAGGAGGAAGAGCCGGGAGAGGAGCTGGGAGAGGGGGACGGACAGGAGAGGACAAAGCCGAAGGGAGCACGTCGGCGCCTCGGGGTGTTATTCGGGAGGAAATTAACCGGGAAACGCCGGAGAGGACAGGACTGAGCGCAGAAATGGCGGGCCCTGGTACCCGAGAAGTGCTGAACTTAAGACGCCGAAGGCCTGCTGGCCGAGGCAGGGGGACAGTCCCCGGTACATCTGGTGCCGGGACTTCAAGAGCGCCTCCTGTCTCACCACAGGAGCCCCCTGAGAAGAGGCCCCGGCGGGAGGAGGGAGCCAGAGAAGGTCAGGAGACGATCCTGATTGAAGAAGAACAGGGGGAGCCCCGGGGGGGAACCGGTGGGGCGGAAGAAGGAACTTGGGTCAATCCAAGGGAACTCCCCTGGGCTCCCGAGTTCAAGCACTTTGCTGGCCGGCCGATCCATCACGCTGATAGCGTCAAGAACCTCGGTGTGGCCTTCGGGATGCTCCAAGGAAGTATTCTTCCTAGGGACGCCCGGGCTGTCACCGGCTTGACCGAGGACATAACGGCCGAGATAGCTCAGGCCTTCTTCACTGTAAGTTGATCGTTTGCGTTCCATTTTCTTCAGTCTTAAGAGGTTTGCACTTAGTTGAATCTCATATTCTTTTGTTTGCAGGCTGGAGCTCGGGCATTGGCTATCAATGACCAATGCAAAGAGCAGGAGGAGAGGGGCGACAAGCTTACTCGGGAGCTGGCTCAGAAGGAAGAAGATCTCAAGCTGGCTCGGGAGACATGCAATCTTTACCTGGCAGACTTTCAAAGGTGCGACAGGGAGAGAGTGGAGGCAGAAGCCAGAGCCGCCAAGGCCGAGGAGGATGCCAACACGCTGCGAGTCACCCGGGCCACAGAGGTCGACTTCGCGAGGAAGAGGGGCTACGATGAAGGCTGGGATGCCGCCGGAGTAGAGTACAAAAAGCAGGTTCGGGAGATCGAGGCCGAGCTGCACCGAGACCGTTTCTTGGATGGCCTTCGGTACGGCCATGAAGCCTTGTTGAGGAAGCTCAATCTCCCAGAGGACTCCGACCTTCGAACCCTCCCCGAGGCGCCTCCCGAGGAGCTTGTCCTTCCAGAAGAGGAAGAGGAGGTGGCGGAGCCGGCGTCCGAGGACCAGGGCCTTGGGAACCAAGCTGATCCGAATGCCCCTGCGCCCGAGGACCAGTTCGACCACCAACCTCGCTCTTAGGATAGTTTCTTCTTTTTCTTTTATGTTTCAACTTTTGACTGGACAGCTCCAGGCAATAGGAGTTTGCTGTTCCAGGGTTTGTATATGATTTTGATACCGATGCAGTAGTGTTTTGTGAATGAATGTTTTTCTTTTCTTGAAATTCATCTTTAACATGCTTGAATGATTGGTTTGCTCTTTGGGTTATGATGCCCCTGCTTTGGTGAAACTTGATTAGTTTATAAAAACAAGTGTGACCGAAGCATTAACCGAAGATAGTTGTCAATCATCAAAGCAGATGTTAGTGAACAAGGGTGCTCGGATCCGGAGCCCTTGCTTTAGGTAGGGTCGGTAGGGACCAAATCATGAGCAGTTTAATAAATTGTAGGTTTGAACGCCAGTTCAATGGATGGACCTAGCGAGCGAATGCGAGATCGTGCAACTGCTAGGGGACGTAGGCCGGGAGTACGAGGGGGTATGGCTTGCGCCATAGGTTCGTAGCACAGTGAGTCCGAGCAGTGGGAATCTTCTGGCGGGTCGGTTTAAGGGGCTCGGGGTAAAAGCCGAGTATCCTTAAAGCGAGTGGTCAGAAATCCAGATGACCGAAGAGGCCAGGATGACTTGGTGGGAATTATGCCCGAGGGTAATACCTATGGTAGAGCAATATCCCTGAAGTCGGTATAAAACGGTCCGGACAAGAACGGACCGAGTCAGTAATGTAAACAACCAAATTCAAATTTTAGTAGTGCCAACAGAAAGGAACTTTCATTCAATATATGAAGTGCTGCTAATACATAAGCAAATTGCCTCCCATATTTGTTAAAAGAAAACGCGACATAGGAAAGACTGAGAGGGCTTCGGTAACCGAGCTTTATCCGTAAAACTTCTTCAAGTTGTTAGCATTCCAGGTTTTGGCAATGGGGGAACCATCCAACTTTTCTAACTTGTAGTTTCCGGATCCGAGGTGTTTGAGGACTCGGTAGGGGCCCTCCCAATTGGGCATTAGTTTTCTCTTCTTAGATTTCTCCACCACCTTTTTCCAGACAAGGTCGTCGGGCTTAAATGACCTGAGGCGAACGCTTCGGTTGTAACCCTTTGCGACCTCCTGTTGGTAGGAGGCGAGCTTGATTCTTGCATTTTCCCGCTCTTATTCGGCTAGATCAAGGTCCGAGGCAATGCTGCTATTATTGACCGACTCTTCGAAATTTTCAGTGCGCATTGTTGGGAGTCCGACTTGAAGAGGAATGACCGCTTCCATGTCAAATGCTAAAGAAAAGGGGGTTCGACCAGTGGAGCGCCGAGGAGTAGTGCGGTAGCCCCAGAGGACCCTAGGTAGCTCTTCGGCCCATTTTCCCCGTCGTGACTCGAGTCGTCGCTTGAGTCCAGATGAAATAGCTTTGTTTGCAGCCTCGGCCTGACCGTTACCTTGGGGGTAAGCCGGGGTGGAAGTGTCCCATTTAATACCGTATTCGTCAAGCAAAGCCCGGTACTTTTGTCCTGCAAACTGCCTGCCATTGTCTGTAATTATGGCGAACGGGACGCCGAAACGAGAGATGATGTTTCGCCATACAAAGCGGATGACGTCTGTTTCTTCGATGGTGACGAGGGGCTCGGCTTCGACCCATTTTGAGAAATAATCAGTTGCGGTTAGGAGGAATTTGAATCCACCCGGAGCGACTGGGAGCTTTCCAACGATGTCCATTCCCCATTGGGAAAAGGGCCAGGGGCTGGTGAGGGGGCTGAGGTCCCGGGCCGGTTGATGGATAATGGGAGCGAACATCTGGCACTTTGTGCAACGCTTGACAAACTCTTCTGAATCCTTCTTCATTGTTGGCCACCAATATCCCTGAGTGAGGGCTCGGTGGGCCAGGGATCGTCCACCGGAGTGGCAGCCGCTGTCGCCAGCATGAAGCTCTTCAATGATCCCCGGGACTTGATGGGGGTGTGCAACCAATAAGTATGGTCCGGTGAATGATCTTCGGTAAAGCTTGCCATTGGGATTGAGCCAGAAGAGAGCGGCTTTGTTTCGGAGTCAGTGAGCTTCCTTTTTGTCAGCTGGGAGAGAGTCATCTCTTAGGTAAAGGACAATTTCGTCCATCCAGCTTGGGCCGAGCTCTATGTTGAGTACCTCATTGTTTAATTCTTCAAGCTCGAAGCTGGGCTTGTCAATGGAATCAAAAGAAATAGAACGGTGCTCGGGGGATGAGCATGCCGAAGCGAGTCCTGCAAGGGCGTCGGCGTGGGCGTTCTGTTCCAGGGAGATGTGCTCGACTCTGATTGCTTTGAAGCGTTGAATGAGCTGAACTGCGGCGCTGAGGTAGGTGCGCATGCGATCGTCCCGAGCTTCGTATTCTTCGGAGAGCTGGTTGACCACCAATTGGGAATCACTATAAACCACGAGTTCTTCGATGCCAATGGCTTCGGCAGTTTTGAGTCCGGAGATTAATGCTTCATATTCGGCCTCGTTGTTGGAGGCCGGGAAGTTAATAGAGATTGAGCTTTCGTGCAGAACACCGGAGGGTGAGAGGAGGACGATCCCAGCGCCGGCGCCTCGGCTGTTGGAAGCGCCATCGACGTACATTTTCCAAACATCTCCATGGAAGAGCTACCATGCTGTGCTAGGGTTAGCCTGAAGTAATGCCTCGGTGCTTGGGGTGGGAACCGAAGCGTTTGCGTTGGTCGGTGTGAGCTCGGCGATGAAGTCGGCAAGCACCTGAGCTTTGATAGCTGTCCGAGGCTGGAAGTGGATTTCAAAATTTGCAAGCTCGACGGCCCACTGTGAGATACGGTTGGAAAGGTCGGCCTTCCGTAGGAGAGACTTGAGAGGGAATTCAGTAAGGACGATGATACGGTGAGACTGGAAGTACGGAGCAAGCTTCCTGGATGCTGAGACGAGGGCAAGAACGAGCTTTTCTAATGGTAGGTAACGCGTCTCGGCTGGAGTCATTGTCTTGCTGGAATAGTAGATTGGTTGATGATCCCGATTCTCCTAGCGAACGAGGACCGAGCTGACAGCGTGCTGAGAGACAGCTAGGTAGAGGAACAGGTCCTCTTGGTCCCGAGGAGTGACGAGGAGGGGAGCTTTGGAAATGTACTCCTTGAGTTGTTGTAGGGCTCGGTCGCAGTCTTTTGTCCAGTTGAAGCTCCGTCGGCTGCCTTTCAAAAGTGTGAAAAATGGCTGGCATTTATCCGAGGAGCGGCTTATAAACATGTTTAAGGCTGCGGCCATGCCGGTCAAACGTTGAACATCTTTCTTGTTGTGGGGGGCCGAGAGCTGAGTAATAGCAAGGATCTGGGAAGGGTCGGCCTCAATACCGCGTTGGGAGACGAGGTGGCCAAGGAATTTGCCGGAACTAACACCGAAGACGCACTTCTCGGCATTGAGGCGGAGCTTGTGTTTCTTGAGTATCTCAAAGACTTCGGCGAGGTGAGTAAGATGATCACCGGCGCGCAAACTTTTAACCACCATGTCGTCGATGTAGGCCAGCATAGTGTCGCCTAGTAGTGCTTCGAACATTTTGGTAATCATTCGCTGAAAAGTGGCCCCGGCGTTCTTTAGACCGAAGGGCATAACCAGGTACCCGAAGATGCCATGGGGGGTAATGAAAGCCGTGTTCTCAACATCTCTTTCACTCATGGCAATCTGGTGGTAGCCTCGGTAGGCATCCAAGAAGCTAAGGCGCTCGTGACTGGAGGTGGCGTCGACGAGCTGGTCGATACGGGGGAGTGGAAAGAAATCCTTTGGGCAGGCGTCGTTGAGGTTTGAGTAATCAACACAGACTCGCCATTTACCGTTCTTTTTCTTGACGACGACGGTGTTGGCCAACCACTTAGGGTACTGAACTTCTCTGATTGCCCCTGCATTTAGGAGTCGGTTTACTTCTTCAATAACTGCTTCGGAATGATGAGGGGAGGACCGCCGTGCCTTCTGCAAGACCGGGCGTTTGGCTCGGTCGATGTTGAGCTTGTGGCAAATGAAGGAGGGGTCGATTCCAGGCATCTCGTATAGGGTCCAAGCGAATACCTCGATGTTATGTTTGAGAAAGGCTACCGTTTCATTCCGCTCAGTGTCACTAAGTGAGGAACTGACAAGGAAAAAACGGGAACCGTCTTCGAGTATTGGGATGGTGGCCACGTCCTCAATAGTTTTGTCGTCGGGGGGTCTACCGACATCTTCCAAGATTGGGGCCTCGGGGACTTCAATGAGGTTAATCCGAGAGGTTTGTTTGTTGCTTCGGACGGCGTTGATGTAGCATTTCTTGGCCGCTGTTTGATCTCCGTACAAGTCTTCCTGTTGCCCATGAACACCAATGAAACGGACCACTTGGTGATAGGTGGAGGCAATTGCCTTGAGCCTATGCAACCAGGTGCGCCCGACAATGGCGTTGTATGGGCTAGGGACGTCAACTACTACAAATTCCATTTCCAGAGTTACCGAACCGGCACGAACAGGAAGAGTGATCATACCGATGGGCCAGACAGGAGCTCCGTTGAAGCCGATAAGAGGAACTTCGGAGGGATGGGGTCGGTGTCGGGTATCTTCAGCTCTTTGAACAGAGAGTAGTACATTACTTCAGCCGAGCTGCCCTGGTCTACGAGGACGCGTCGAACATTGAAAGTTCCGATGCGTAGCGTGACCACGAGGGCGTCGTTGTGGGGGAGTTGGATGCGGTCGAGATCCTTCTCGGTAAACGTTATCGTCCATTTGGAACCGTCATCGGTTCTGGGGCGCTTTGGTTCGGGACCGACCAACATGACCTGTTTGGAGGAGGAAGCTTCGTTTAGGTCAGCTCGGATGATGCGGGCGGCTTCGGGGTTTAAGGGACCGTGTATGACATGGATTGTCCGAACTTCTTCCTCGGTATTTGCTTCGGTCCTCTGTGCCCGAGCCGCTGTCTTTTCTTGATCAATGAAATTGCCGAGGTGGCCAGCAGCAACAAGCTGCTCCAAGTATGCCTTGAAGGGCTTGCATGCTGTGGTGAAATGACCTTGTTCGCTGTGGTAGCTACATCGCACAATGGGATTCTTGATTTTGCCGTTTTCGGTTCCCATCTTTTGATTTGGGAAGGAGAAAAAGGGCTGATCCTTTACTTGGTCAATGATTCGGTAGATTGGTATGGTGAAGACGGTTTTCTCAGCGTTGAAATCCCTAGGCTTCGGTCCTCTTCTCGGTGACTGCTTGATGGTGTTTACCTGCTTCTTTGGAGTTGAGACAGGTGGGGGAACCGGTGTAGAGGCCGAGGCGTTTGTAGCTTTTGAACTTGTCGGCTTCCCGATGCCTCTCTCTGCCTTTGATTCGATGAGCTGGCACCAACCTTCGATGCGAGTCATAAGGTCCTTCATTGAGTTTGGCTTATGGCGAGCGAGGTCGTCATAGACTTGTTCGTCTTGGGAGGTAAGACCGAGCTTGAATCCTCGGGCAGAGATGACGCCGTCGCAGCCCTCTATTTCATTGAACAGCTCCCAGTAACGACCGGCGTATTGCCGAAGCGTTTCATCGTTTCTCTTGCGGAGGGCTAAAAGGGAGTCGATCTCCTTCTCATGTTTGTTGCTTGTTACAAATCGAGCCATGAAGGCGTCGCAGAGGGAGTCAAATGAGGAGATTGACCGAGACGGGAGTTGATTGAACCAGGTGAGACCTAAGTTACCGAGACTCGCAGGAAACACTTTGCATAAGAAGGCGTCGTCCGAGGGTTCATTTCGAAGAAACAAAGACATGACGAGTTTATATTGAACCAAGTGGGTGTATGCCTCGGTTTTGCCATCGTACTTGGCAAACTTGGGTTGGGTGAATCCTTTGGGTGGGGTAGCCGAGTCGATCTCTCTTGTAAAGGGAGAGGTCGTGAGTCGTGCAAGTCGTGCGTCGCGATGAGGTCGGATCGAACGGTCGGGACCGTCTGGACGCTCAGTCGCTGTACGCTTCTTGGGGACAAGTTTGTCCAATCGTTCGTATTCCTTTTTATCAGGGGCAGTACTAACCGATTTCCTGGGAAAGCGGTCCTGGCGGTGGTGGCGGTAGCTATCCCGAGCAGAGGGCTCGAGGCTCTCGGTGATTGGGCTCCTGCTGTGTGCCCCGGCGGGGTTTGTGATGATAGGGCTTCTGGCTCCGGGGCCCTTTAGGCGTTCACGGTATCCTTTGGTCTGGATCTCTACAAGGCCGTCGTCTCCCCTGGGTGCCCTTGTGAGGCTAGGGGTAGATTCCCGGCCTGCCTTGCCCACCTGGACCGAGTGAGTGGAGGAGGCAGAGACGCTCCCAGCACCGAGCCTTTCGAAGGCCGATGGTCTCCTTCGAAGTTGCACGGGGGAGCGGGAACGGTCTCTGTGCGATGCGTCTCTTGGGGCTCGAGTGTCCGCTACTCTGGGTGACTCGAGACGATCTTTGGCGGAAGGTCAAGACCTATGCTCTAGCAGGTGGCCGACTTCATGACTGCGAGGGGAAGTGCGACGGTCCTTTCTTCCGCCGCGGCTTCCGGAGGAATGAGATGGAGAGATTTGGAGGAGATGTTTAATCTCTGCCAATTCATCCCTCACATGACGGTCGCGCTCCATGGCTGTCGTGAGGTCATCGATCTTCCGCTCGAGATGGCGAACGTAGGAATGGAGCTCGGAAGATGGGCCTGCTTCTGGTCCTCCGGCGCCGATTCCTATTGATACGTGAGTTTTTCCCAGGGCGGCTGCTCCGCCGGAGGCCGGGCTGTGATCCACGAGGGAGCCGAGCCCGTGGGTGGTTCCTCCGTGGTGAGCGTCATCGATTTCGACCATATTTGAACCAGGAATCGTCGAATGGAGCAGAAGGAAGGGTGAGGATGTTGGATTGATGGCTAGGTCCCCAGCGGAGTCGCCAATTGTTGGGGTTCAGATTTGGAGGGACCTTTGCCTGGTACAATACTCCTCTTCCGTTGCTCCGCTCGTTCGCCTGGGAACCTGCAACCAGTCACTAGGGCTTGGAAAGCCCAGTGACCCTCCGACGATCAAGTTAGATGTAAGGAGAGAAGTTTAGGTCTAGGGTTAGGGTAGAGTGGCATACCTCTCAAAGATGAGTATCCCTTTGTATTTATAGACCTAGGTTTACTTGGCCTCCAAGCTAGCGCGTGGGAGTCACGCTTAGGTAACCGCCCTCGGTGACGTCATAAGTGACGCACTGGATAAGGCGGTTACGAAGCACATGGCCATGGTGGTCCTGTCTGCCACGTGGCGCTCTTGGTCCCCTCCTGCTAGGTTACATTCCTTTAAGAGATTTCAACAGAAAGCGAATCTCGGTTACGGACCGAAGTGATAACAGGAGGACCCATTACGGTCCGGGGGAAGTAAGTGCGCCTTTAAAGACTTGATTATATAGGACTAGAGATCGTTCGAACCATAAGTCCTCGGTTACCGGAAGTCTATTTACCGAGGTGATAACCGAAGCCTCTACATTTTCTTTTTTTTTTGTCGACAAGATAACCGATTCATTGATAAAACTGAAAGAACAAGAACAATTCAAAGGGCATAACCATCCTTAGACAAAGGAGTAGATAGCCAATCCGATGGATGGGCCTCCTTAGTGAAGACGGCCTACACAACCATAACCCCTACTAGCAAGACAATGAGTCACCCCATTACCTCTGCGCTTAACAAAACTAAACTCACACATCCGAAAGTCACATGCCAATCTCCTAATGTCCCCCCCGATAACTTCCAGTGTAGATGCCAGAACAAGGTCCCACGATAACTTCCATTGTCTCTATGGACGGCCAATTCTCCTCTGATCATTCGAATAAGGTTCAAAGAATCACCCTCGAAACTCCCAGTGTAGATGCCAGAACAAGTCCTTCCCTAGCCAGAAAGTGCTTCAGCTACTAAGTGGTTATTCATTCAGTGCATGATTGTAGTTGACAAAGTGACCATTTTGTACTTTTCAAATTCTTGGGGCGTAAATAGCAATTCAAGGCTATCTCTTTTTACCGAAAAATGTCAACGAGAATCTTTCCTTTCTAGCATCGACCTTTTGTCATTTTAATAAAAGTTGTGTTTAGTTGGCGACGGAGGATTCCTTGGAAATGGTAATAAGTTAGTGCTCCTTAGAGCATCTCCGCCGGTCTAAGCAAATTTTTAGCCAGTTTGGCTAGAAAAAGTGTAATTTTAGCACCCAACAGTCTAGGCATCTCACTCAACAAAATCATAAAAACTACCTATATATACACGTATATATCCACATATAAACAGTAACACAGCTCCAAAACTCATTCTTGGCCAACTGGCCGGAAACTGCTACGAAACCATTCTCGGCCAACCGGGGGAAGCCCAGAAACACTTCCTTTAAATTAAAAAAAAAATATTCCCAAAACTCATTCTACAAATCAGAAACAAAATCGATTCACGGCATCACAAACAAACAATTGAAATCGGAAACCCCCATGTAAACCAAACCTCTCCTCTTTCTGTGAAATTGGAAAACTCAGAGATTTGTGACTCGCCCGAGTTCCTCGAAGCAAATGGAGAACAATTTTTTAAACTAGAATCAATTTGACTTCTGGTGTGACCAATAATGCTTTCAACTTAAACTTGACGAATTATATTTTAGGACCACATAGCCAATATTTCTTAAGTTTCTAAGTATATGTCTTTGACTTCTCTTAACCTATTAGGTTCGCCTTATTTGTATTTGCTTACTTTTTTGAATTCTATCTGCGCATTTACTGTACCAGCTTTTGAATTTGGGCCAAAAAGCCTAGTATAGTATATTGCTTATTCGGGCTTGTTCAGTTAATTTGCATATGGTCGTGGCAAATTAGAACTATTCAGAGTACGATTTAATTTATGTTCTACCATTGTGAGCTCTTCGACCATAGTTGAAACCAAAATCACTTTTTGGAGAAGAAGTACTTTTGATGAAATATATAAAATCCTGCACACCTGACCAGTAGAATAATTTTTCTTTACTAAGTTCGTCTATTGTAGAGGCTGGTGCCTCTGAAAATGTTGCAACTTAATCAAATGAAAGAAGTGCACATATAACCGGTGTTTTCTTCCGGATGAAAATTGCCATCTACTCTAACAATGTCCCCCTTTTGCATTTCCGTGACAAAACCCCTCCAATGATAATCGACCCCTAATAACTTTTAACACGGACAAAGCCCAAGTCTAAACCGGATGTTCCTGCAAATCTGGAACAAACTAGTGCTCCATGAGCTGAATGGACAAGATTCTTGGAGGGATATAATTGAATTAATGTCTTCTTTCAATGTTTAGCATATCTTCTATGAATGGAATTTAAAAGGTTTCATTTTGACGTTCGGTTTAATTTCTCCTTGGTAATTTTACCTTGATAGGGAAGCATAGAGATAGCCAGAAAACTGTTGGAGCAAGCCTAAATCCAATCTCCTTGCAATGCCCACCATGATCCCGTACTGTGAGTGTATTTCTCCTTGGTCTTCGTACTCATCATATGTTGAATAAGAACCCTGCATCTTGAATAATCTTTATCTTCTCCATTTCGTGCTTAATGTGTCTCAATGGCTAAAACACACTATCAGAATTAGATCTGGAGGCACAATACATTATGCTAGAATGCATTTTTAACATTCAGAGATGAAGGCACAATATCATAATTAATAGATCTGGATACAGTTTTCTATTCTCATTTAGAATCCTATTTTAACATTAAACGGGAAAGACTACTTTAACTGGAGCAATTTCAAACAATTACTGCCCTTGGTAATTACTGACAATTTGTAGACCATGACTACATGGTAAAAATGCACATCATAATCTATACTTCAGGTTATACTCCCAAACATTGTTCTGTTGGAATATCAATATTTATGCGCATATGATTCTCGAACACTTCAAACTATTCGGATCAAAATCCAAAATTTGTAATTCAAAGAATCAAAATCTAACAAACAACGGCTTCCAAAGAAAGGGCAAGTCTCTGGTTGAGACCGTAGGTTCGAACCCTAGGTCCTATGAGAAGGGCCCGTCAACAGAGATGTTGGCTGTCATGGAACAGAGTCCAGGATTCTCCCTCCTCATAAAATGCCTTCACGCTCCAGTGTAAAAGAAAGCAAAGCTTAATTTATTAAAGTAAATGTCTCGGATGTGTCGTAAAGTGGGAAGGATAAAGAATTACCCTGCCCCAATCAGGCATGATTCTAGACCAGGGTACTGGATTCTCTTTCTGAATTACTACACTTACCGCTTACGAAATTGTTTAATTTTCGCTTGACCCCCAAAAAAAAAAAAAAAAAAGTGATTGACACGGTTTCTGAGAATGTATATTGAGAAACTCCAAAGCGTTTTTGACGGACTTGTGGAAATTCTTATCTTTCGAAGTTACAACAACATCATCTCTGGCCTGCCCTTTCAAAACTCGGTTTTGTGAGTCTCGTAGGAGTCCCAAAATATTGACGCCGTGGGAAAAAAAAAACACATGTCAAAAACAGAAAAGAAGTTTTATAGGACATCTTGATTGGAAACCGAAGTTTTGATATTTTTTTAGATGGCAAATGTGAGTTTAGCCATAACCTGTATATTTGATTAAAAAACACGATCTGTTCGCATTTCTATCAAACTCCAATCAAGCTAATCTTTTGCAATGACATTGTTTTCGCATTGTCTATAAAATGAACATTTCGGATTAGTGAAATTAAAACTCTTTTGGGACCTCCAAAATTAAGTTTAGATGGGTATTGAGAGATGGGATACAGAGGTGAGCTGCTCCATGCTAAATAATGCATGCCAATCAGTGTCCTCTTCTTCAACCCCACATTTCCAGGACCCATGTACCAATATGAAGACTTGCAAACAAAGACTTGACCAATGAGACGACTAGACTAGAGTCAATTAGATTGATATCATGTGGTTGAACAATTGGATCTTCATGTTACATACTATATAGTACGTAGTTTCATACATAATTGAGAACTCAAATTAAACCACACACGAAGATGAGTCTAGTAATTACGTATTTCATACATAATTGATCAGAAGCTCTTGGTGTCCCCGTTCTTTCGTCAGTCGGAATAAAGTCGTGCCCTCGTCCTTTTTATATGACTGTTGCCGTGTAAAACCTATGAGAGGAGAAAGACCGACCTTGCCAGCACTGGTCCTCATCTTCCACAATATGCCAACCCAAAGATTTAATTGCCGGCCCATTAATGAAAATATGCAATAACCTTTAACTTACACCATATGCAAATCCACACCAATATACTCTGAATTAAGTTCCATTATGTTGGAATTTGATTGGGTACTTCTCATTATCCAATATAAGTTTGTTCGCGTCTTTGGATCAATTGGATCGGCTTCAACTTAGCATAAAATATGATTTGTGCTTTTAGCTCCAAATGTTATTCCTCGGCTCTGAGAGTCCTATCACGTATCAAACCCTCCAAATACCTAAAACACAAAAATAAATGCATAAAACTCTGAGTAATAATATAAATGGATTTAACAAAGATAAATTAAAGGGCACTAATGTGAACATTTACGCGCCTATCAATGTTGTTTTGTTTCAATTATGTTGTTGGATCGTGTGAACTTGTAACTCAAACTTGTATCTTTTGTTAACGGTTGTGCCAGACTTGTGGCCAGGATTGTGGTTACTGCTTGACCGATTCCTAGACCTAAAATAGTGGGTTGCCCCAAGCGTAGGGCAGAAACCGATGTAGCACAATATCCGGTAAGACCGGAGTCGAATCCACTAAGGACGGTGAAATGTGTGCTGTGGAACCTCGGGTTGTAGAATTAAAATTAGCTTTTAGGTAGCCACCCCTTGTCTTCTAGTTGATTGATTAACTTAAAACCTAGAAATTGATTTTACTTTTTAAATAATTAAAAGAAAGGTAAAGTCGTAGGATTCATAGCACTCGTAACCAGTCCGGATTAACCTGCTCCATTCGGTATTTTTATAAACGTTCGATCTGAGATTGAAAAAGATACCCTGCAAGATGCGAACCTTTATGGTCGCCATTCACCCATGCGCAGCGGAGAATGGGTTTTGGACCCCCATTCCCCCTTTCACATGGGCTCCGACAATGCCCAGATTCGTCCGCGGGAAGTATTTTTCCAATCTTAAATCATTTTTTTTCATTGTTTGAAAATAGGAGGAGTACCCGAACTGATCACGGCGTGCTAATCACCCCGCGACCCTACCTAAATAACTACTCACTCAACATCAAATAAAAAATAAAAGAAATCCTAGATTTAAACATGCTTCTATTGCTTGAGATAGGAAATAAACAAAAGATCAAAGTTAAATAAGAACCAACGAACAACTTAAATAAAGAATGAAAATCAATATAAGTTACTGAAGTTGGAGTAATCAAACAAAGTTTTAAAACTTGAGAAGAAAAATAACTGAAGCAATATTGGTCTGTTTCCAGCCGTGGATCGCGAGAGAGGTCCGAAGCTATTCCGCGCAACTTTTTGTTCTTTCGCCTTTTCGTCCTGTGGTAGCGTGGAAAAAAACGATTCCAGCAAAACCCTTCTTTCTCCTTTTTATAAATCACCCAGTGGGCCCACCACCCATACTCCAATTTTGACTTAAGAATCTGAGTAACCTTTATTCATACAAAAAGCCCTAGGGCCCATCAAGAAAAATAATGAATTCTATGCCCAAATATATGTGTTACATGCCCACAGTCTCGGCATCTTGTAGTTTCTTTGGGCGTGAACTTGGGCCCACTAGAGTTCATTCGATCATGGACTTTGTTTGACCACAGAGAATTAGAATTTGCGCTTCATGCACCCGACAGCCTAAATAATAGTTGTTATCATCTTTTTCCTGCAAATTAATAATTCAACATGAATGACCGAAAAGATAATAATAATTTCTAATTAAGCGCAACTAATGACCGATAAGTATAAATAAATGGGGCCTAAATGAGAACATTTATGCACCTATCACACCCCCCAACTTACATTTTGCTAGTCCCTAGCAAAGGAGAAAAAAAAAATAATAATAATAATAAAAAATGCAACTAAAGAAAACATATTAAAATAGATAGTTCTTTTAAACCCCCAGGCGGTCCCGATAGGACGAGTGAAGTCTCGTGAGGGTTTTCAGCAGTGATCACCCACAAAACACCAAGAATCCTTTCACATGAAATTCGAAAACCGTAAGACAACTCAATGATATCCAAACAAAGAACATAAAGCCATCGTAATGAGATAACGGGCATAAGCAGTTCTAGATACTATCAAGTCATAAAAATTTGCCATGGTACCTATACGCAGCGTGTGTGAACAAGGGTTTCAGTCACAAGTGAAAAATAACCAAAAGTTCTTTCCGGATCGAGTCTCGACTTCAAATCTCACCGTGTCATACACTCAACAAATGAAATCACTCGAAACAAGGTGCATATTACTCTCAATATGTGCAGTTGGAAATATGTAACGAAAACAAAATACTCTGCACAAGTTGACACAAAAAGAAAGCTCTACAAAGTGGATATACGATCTCATGAACGGAATGCCAAGTATTGAAAACTCTTTGTACCCACCAATTCACAGCTCATTGCTCCAAGGATCAAATAGGACTTTCATTTCGGTTATAACATTAGGTAAGGGAAAGTATTTCAAGGTTAGGTAAAAATTCAAGTGTCCGAGAATGACTACATGCAATTCACATAGGGCAAATAAAATAATGCGTGCCCCTTTTCTTTAATTTTTTTCTTTTCTTTTCAACTTCACCATATCTCTCTCTGCTACTTTTAATACAATCCCACATTAGGAACAAGTGTTTCTCCTTTTTACAATAAATTGATATCTTTCCTTTTTGCCATTTTTTTTTCTCTTCTTTTTTTTTGAATGGGAAAGATCACCAACAATTAAAACTCAATTCTTACAACGTTTACCCTCTCTTTTCTAAATAATTCACCTCCACATAATTACTAAGCTTTCTCAAGACACAATATAGATGGTGGAGTTCAACAAGAAAAAGGCTGTATGCATGAGGCTCAAATGGGCTCATAATGGATAAATGTATGAAAAGAAAGAAACGAACTGGCTCAAGATATCAAAGAAGGCCTATAATCCTCTCCAATGGGCAATACAACCATGCAACTTTTCAAATCCAAGAGACAAGTAGGCAATTCAAAATATTCTCAACACTTGACAACAACAAAAATAATGAGATCAACAACGAATTTGCTCTTTTGTGACAACAAGAGTTTATTTGACATCACTCCAAGAAAAGATAAGGCTCTAAACTCACATGGGTATAAGTCTCCACTAAACTAGCCATCAAGAATAATCAAGTTATAGCTCACAAGCAATCAAAGCCCAAACAGACGTGAAGTGCAAATGTGCTAAAAATAAGTGCCATGACAAATTTTTCGCGACAAGCTAGCAAAAAGAACTACAATGCCATCACAATATAATCAAATAATGACTATCACATCTCCAACTCAATCAATGAAGAGCTAATCTCAACAGCTTTCAGGTCGCATGCAAAAAGAATTCCACCTTTTTTCCTTTTTTTTTTTTTTACTTAATTTTGTCAAATGAAGAACAAAGTGATCCCTCCCCCCAACTTGAACTATGCAATGTCCTCATTGAAAGCATGAAAAATAAAGATAGGACATAAGTATAAAAGAGAGGATAGATATCACCTCGAAAAAGAGGGGTTAAGCAGAGTAAACTATAGGTAGAGGGAGACCCCCAAACTTGGATTGAACAACCTGCAAAATGTTAGCCTCTAAAATATCAAGAAAAATAACTGAAAGAAATAAATAAGATAAGAAATAAAATGAAAGGAAAAAAAAAAATCATCCACTTTCTTCACGCGAAAGACACGGGTACTACTTTTCTCCCTAGCCAAAGACTGTGTTTCCCTATTTGTTGGAAGGACAATATGCATAGGATTCAACGATATCTTGAGAAGTGGTACCATCATCTAATAGGCTGTCACTCCCTCTGGGGCTGCCAGATTCCTTACCCACCACTCCGTTTGTGAAGCAATCTCCACAGAGTTTGGACATTAAAGTCAGATGGTTCGGACAGAATTCTCGCTGCTAACTACGCGCCTGCCGTCAGACTCAACCTCCTAAGTACTACATACATAACTTCGACCAGGTGGCTATACCAGACCAGTATGCTAATTTTTTTTTTCCTTTTCCAATTTCCTTTTGTTTTTTATTTTTTTTTTGGATTTTAAAAGCTTAACAAAAAATAAAAGAACAAGTATACAGATATTGTGCCCAAAACCCAAGTCAATGATGGGTACCCCTATCGCTAGGAGCCGGGTCCACTTCTTAGTGAAGAGAGTGGTACGCAAAAGCTACCCGTCGGAACGTAGCCCAACGGCTACACAACAGGGTCATCCGAATAAACAGGATCGACCAAAACCTCATCAGGTTCACCTACTTCCACATATTCCAAAAATGGTTTTAGACGCTGCCCATTAACCTTGGAAATATTATTATTCTTAGGGTCACAAACATCTACCGACCATTCGGATAAACCTTATGCACAACGTAGGGACCGTCCCACGGGACCTCAACTTACCAGGAAATAAATGAAGGCGCGAGTTATACAGTAACACTTTTGACCAACACTAAAGGTTTTGCGCTGAATATTCTATCATGATACGCCTTAACCTTAGCCTTATAAATACTCGCACTCTCATACGCGTCATTCCTAATTCCTCAAGCTCACACAACTGGAGCTTCCTATGGGCACCCGCCTCAGGTAAACGCGCATTTAGCATTGTCTTAATGGCCCAATAGGCCTTATGCTCCATCTCAACGGGCAAGTGGCAGGCCTTACCATAAACAAGCCGGTAGGGTGAAGCACCCAACACGGTCTTGTAAGCAGTGCGGTAGGCCCACAAGGCATCGGTCAACCGAAGTGACCAATCCTTCCTATTCGGGTTCACGGTCTTCTCTAGAATCCCCTTAATCTCGCGATTTGCTAGCTCAGCCTGACCGTTGGTTTGAGGGTGATAGCAGTAGACACCTTGTGAGAGATGCCATACTTGCTCATTAATGCCCCAAAAGACCTATTGCAAAAGTGCGTACCCTGATCAGAGATAATGGCACGTGGCATGCCAAACCTTGACAAAATGTTAGTTCGTAAGAACTCTAGTACGACCTTGGAATCACTGGTCTTAGTGGGACTGCCTCAACCCACTTGGAAACATAATCCACCGCCAAGAGGATGTACTCATAACCGTATGACACCGGAAACGGACCCATGAAATCAATACCCCAACAATCGAAGACCTCTATCACAAAAATGTTCTGTAGGGGCATCATATTCCGCGGGCCAACCTTGCCTAATTTCTGACACCGGTCACACGACTTACAAAAGACGTACGCATCCTTAAAAAGACTCGGCCAAAAGAAACCACACTCACTGACCTTGGCGGCGGTCTTCTTTGCGGAGAAATGACCTCCGCACGCCTCGGTGTGACAAAACTCTAAAATTCCCCTTTGATCAGTTTCGGGGACACACCGGCGCACTATCTGGTCCGCGCAATACTTGAACACATATGGATCATCATAAATATATTGCCGGACCTCTCTCAAAAATCGCTGCTTCTCAGCTGTGGACCAATGGGGTGGAATTTGCCCAGTCACCAAATAATTGGCGATATCTGCAAACCATGGGCACACATTAGCAGCGAACAACTGCTCGTCAGGGAAAGAATCCACAATGGGGAGATGAGAGGTGGGGTCCTCAAACTCCAGACGAGACAGGTGGTCGGCCACTACATTCTCAACCCCTTTCTTATCCTTAATCACGAGGTGGAATTCTTGCAGCAAAAGAATCCACCGGATAAGGCGAGCCTTCGCATCCTGCTTGGTCATCAGATACTTCAAGGCCGCATGATCGGTATACACCACAATCTGCGAACCCACCAAGTAGGACCGGAACTTGTCTAAGGCAAACACCACCGCGAGCAATTCCTTCTCAGTAGTGGTGTAGTTCATCTGTGCCTCGTTCAATGTCTTGCTCGCATAGTACACGACGCAGGGATCCTTCCCTCGCCGTTGCCCTAAAACTGCCCCGACAGCATAGTCAGAGGCGTCGCACATCAACTCAAAGGGCAAACTCCAATCCGGAGGCTGCACGATCGGCGGAGTAGTGAGACTCCGCTTCAACGTCTGAAAAGCCTCCTCACACGCCTCAGACCATACAAAGGGCGTGTCTTTTGACAGTAAATGGCACAACGGCCGGGAGATAGCACTAAATCCCTTAATGAAACGCCGGTAGAAACCGGCGTGACCGAGGAAAGACCGAATGTCTTTTACAGACTTTGGAGTGGGAAGATTTGCGATCAAATCAATCTTCGCCTTATCCACCTCAATACCCTTGGATGAGACAATGTGTCCCAACACAATCCCTTGGGTCACCATGAAGTGGCACTTCTCCCAATTAAGCACAAGTTGCTTCTCCTCGCACCGTTGCAAGACCTTTCCTAAATTCTCGAGGCATTCGTCAAACGAATCCCCAAAACTGAAAAGTCATCCATAAACACCTCCACGATCTTCTCTACCATGTCGCTAAAAATTCCCATCATGCACCTTGAAAAGGTTCCGGGAGCATTGCACAAGCCAAAGGGCATGCGACGGTAGGCAAACGTGCCATAAGGCACGTGAAGGTGGTCTTCTCCTGATCCTCCATGGCTACCTCAATCTGATTGTAGCCAGAGTACCCATCCAGGAAGCAATAAAACCCGGCCAGCCACCTCTCCAGAATTTGATCAATGAATGGGAGAGGAAAATGGTCTTTCCGGGTGCTCGCATTGAGCTTCCGGTAATCGATGCAAACTCGCCACCCGGTTTGAACACGGGTCGGCACTAGCTCGCCCTCGCCGTTTCTCACGACGGTCACTCCTGCCTTCTTAGGCACCACCTGCACTGGGCTTACCCACTCACTATGGGCTATCGGGTAAATAATACCCGCATCTAAAAGCTTCAGCACCTCAGCTCGAACCACCTTTTCATATTGGGGTTCAGACGACGCTGAGGTTGCCTAGAAGGCTTCACATCCTCATCTAGAAAAATGCGGTGTGTACACACCGTTGGACTAATTCCCTTAAATCCGCTATTGTCCAGCCTATTGCGCCCACGTGCTTTCTCAACAAGGCAAGCAACTTAGCCTCTTGATCCTCCTCGAGGGATGAGGAAATCACTACCGGAAAAGTATCATCGCCTTTAAGGAAGGCATACTTAAGCGTGTCCGGCAGAGGCTTTAACTCTGGTTTAGGCGGCTGGACAGACGATGGGAGAGCTTTAGGAAGTGGGGCGCCTAGCGGCTCAGGAACTGGGTTCCAAGCTACGCCACACACATCCTCCACTGCAAGCATCTCCATCAAACTTCCTACCTCTGGAGAATCTAAAAATGACGCCTCTTCGGCTGTTAAGGCAATCTCCAGAGGATCCTTGTATAACACACTATCAACATGCTCTTGTACTAGCGTGTCGATCAAACTCACCTCATATATCTCCTCATCATCCTCAACTCAGCTATCCACGTTGAAAACATTCACCTCCATTTTCAAGTCTCCAAACGACAATTGGACTTGTCCAGTTTTGCAATTCATGACAGCATTGGAGGTGGCTAAAAATGGACGGCCTAGGATGATAGGAGTCTTTTCAAAGACCTCTGGTATTGGGCATGTATCCAGGACAATGAAGTCGACTGGAAAAAGAAACTCGCCCACTTGAATTAAAACATCCTCCACCACCCCTTTGGAATTCTCACACTCCGGTCAGCCAACTGCAGCGTGACCGGTGTGGCTTTCAAATCGCCTAAGCCAAGCTTTAAGTATACTGAATAGGGGAGCAGGTTGACACTCGCTCCTAAATCCAGCAAAGCCTTATCAAACTTTTGGCCGCAGCTATAGGATGGTGGGACAACCAGGGTCCTTACACTTGGTGGGGATCTCAGTTGGAGAATGGAGCTCACTTGCTCCGTCAGAAGCACTTTGTCCTGACTCTTGGTTCTCCGCTTCGACGTGCACAGATCCTTCAAGACCTTAGCAAACTGAGGAATTGCGTCAATGGCTTCCATCAAAGAGATAGGAAACTGAACTTTCTTGAATAATTCAAGCATTTGAAAGTTCACATTGACCTTAGGTTTCGCCACCAAGCGATTTGGATATGGAGCAACGGGTGGCGTTGGAGTCGTGGGGGCCGCAGTTGCAGGCACCACCACTTCAGGAGACTCCGCCTCTTTCTCTACCTCAGGAACACTTCCCAAGTCTGGAATGATTGCTGGAATAGCTACCGGCAGGGGGTGCACCGATTTCTGCTTTGGGGGCAAATCTTTGTCAATCACCTTCCCACTTCTGAGAGTGGTGATCGCCTTAGCATCTTCCAGACTGAGATTCGGATTACTTGGGCCAGAAGAATCGCCCACATAATGGGTACCAGCGGCATTGACTAAAGGTTGAGAAGGAAACTTTCCCTTCTCCTGTTGGACTTGTCCAACTGCCGCCGTCAACTGGGTCAATTGGGTCCTAATGTCACCAATTGCCTGTTTGGTTTGTTCAGTGAAGCTTAACTGAGACTGCATGAGAGCCTTCATCATCTCATCAGTCTGCTTATCCCGCGGGGGATGGTTTATGCCTGGGGGTGGTCCAAAAGATGAAGGACCAAACCCCTGCTGCTGCTGAGGTGGGTAACGAAACTGGGTCATTTGGCCTTGAGGAGGCCGGAACTGCTGAACTTGCGGCTGAGGTGGTGCTTGGGGTTGCCGGGGCTTTTTGATCCCTCCAACTCAAAAGTGGGTTTTGGGCCCACCCTGGATTGTAGGTATTTGAATAAGGATCCCAACGCTGGTTAAGCGCGTTCACCTCAGCCTGGTTACTATGGTATGCGTCTTTGACAATGGGAAATGCGGGGCAAGCAGTGACAAGATGCCCCGGACACTCACATAACGCACACACCTCTTCGACTCTCACCTCATTCGCCTGATGGACTTGCTTAAGCTTCAAGTCCTCTAATTGTTTAGCCATCTGTCCAGCTGAGACTGGACATTGTGCTCTCGCACACTAGAAGGAAAAATGCCAGACCCACTGGGTCCCTGTGCAGCCATGGCCCTATCACCGAGGTCGGAAGGTTCCCAACTTCGGTGTTTCTCGGCCAACTCTCGAGAAAGTCCCACGCATCGTCCGGGGACTTATCTAGAAAATCCTCCTCTTTACAGAGGTACTCCATTTGTTGGACCGTAGCAACATTCAAGCCCAAATAGAAAAATGACACCAACTGGTGTTTCACGAAACCATGATGCGGTAAGGACAACAACAAGTCCTTGAACCGCTCCCAGCACCTTAAAACGACTCGCCCTCTTTCTGCTTATACGATTGGACTTGGCGAGTCAGGTACTTGATTTACTTTCCGAGAAATATTTCTTGTAAAATAAATCTCGGACAGCAGCCCACGTATGAGAGACTGTGGCTTCTGCATCCGCAGCCACTTATCCGCATTGTCCCTGAGCGAGGCTGGGAAAAGCTTAAGGCAAGCATTCTCCCACTGAGTAGTGGTGGCCAGGGTGCGCACCAAGCCCTCGAAATGACGGACGTGCTCATACGGATCCTCATTCTCCTTCCCACAAAATAGGGGAAGGGCATTATGCGTACCAGGTTTAATGGTGAAAGCATTACGTGCTTCCACCGTCTCAGTTGGTAGAACAATTGGACCGAGAGGAGTGGTCCTCTCAGGATGCATGTGTGCACGCATCGACATCGGTGGTTCTGCTATTGGTGGCTCAATTATTAAATCAACAAAAAGGGCACCGATATCAAAAGAATCACCACTAAAAGACTCTCCCTCCACGATTACTCTCAGCTCTCTCTCAATGGCTACGAGACGCCTGGTATTGTCTCGGTAGTACTTAGGCTTTAGAGGTGATTGCTTTCCTACGATGGAGGATTGCGCACCTCTACCTATGATGGCTAAACAAAACTAAAAAAAAAAAAATAAAACTAACTACCCGAATTCTTTAACACACGTTACCGTCCCCGGCAACGGCGCCAAAAATGCTTGACCGATTCCTAGACCTAAAATAATGGGTTGCCCCAAGCGTAGGGCGGAAACCGATGTAGCACAATATCCGGTAAGACCGGAGTCGAATCCACTAAGGACGGTGAATGTGTGCTGTAAAAACTCGGGTTGTAATTAAAATAGCTCTTAGGTAGCCACCCCTTGTCTTCTGTTGATTGATTAACTTAAAACCTAGAAATTGATTTACTTTTTAAATAATTAAAAAAAGGTAAAGTCGTAGGATTCATAGCACTCGTAACCAGTCCGGATTAACCTGCTCCATTCGGTATTTTATAAACGTTCGATCTGAGATTGAAAAAGATACCCTGCAAGATGCGAACCTTATGGTCGCCGTTACCCATGCGCAGCGGAGAATGGTTTTGGACCCCCATTCCCGTTCACATGGGCTCCGACAATGCCCAGATTCGTCCGCGGAAGTATTTTTCCAATTTAAATCATTTTTTTTCATTGTTTGAAAATAGGAGCAGTACCCGAACTGATCACGGCGTGCTAATCACCCCGCGACCCTACCTAAATAACTACTCACTCAACATCAAATAAAAATAAAAGAAATCCTAGATTTAAACATGCTTCTATTGCTTGAGATATGAAATAAACAAAAGATCAAATTAAATAAGAACCAACGAACAACTTAAATAAAGAATGAAAATCAATATAAGTTACTGAAGTTGGAGTAATCAAACAAAGCTTTAAAACTTGAGAAGAAAAATAACTTAAGCAATATTGGTCTGTTTCCAGCCGTGGATCGCGAGAGAGGTCCGAAGCTATTCCGCGCAGCTTTTGTTCTTCCACCTTTTCGTCCTGTGGTAGCGTGGAAAAAATCGATCCAGCAAAAACCCTTCTTTCTCCTTTTTATAAATCACCCAGTGGGCCCACCACCCATACCCAATTTTGACCTAAGAATCTGAGTAACCTTTATTCATACAAAAAGCCCTTGGGCCCATCAAGAAAAATAATGAATTCTATGCCCAAATATATGTGTTACATGCCCACAGTCTCGGCATCTTGTAGTTTCTTTGGGCGTGAACTTGGGCCCACTAGAGTTCATTCGATCATGGACTTTGTTTGACCACAGAGAATTAGAATTTGCGCTTCATGCACCCGACAGCCTAAATAATAGTTGTTATCATCTTTTTCCTGCAAATTAATAATTCAACATGAATGACCGAAAAGATAATAATAATTTCTAATTAAGCGCAACTAATGACCGATAAGTATAAATAAATGGGGCCTAAATGAGAACATTTATG
>CM033796.1:107285-187136 GCA_019656835.1 Rhododendron ovatum
TTTTTGACTGACTTGTGGAAATTACCAGTACATTTGAACGTTGCGGATTAGTAACATTGAAACTCCGTTGGTAATAACAAAAATAAGTTTAGAGGGGCTGCTTGTGGCGAAATCAAGATTTAGACCTTGGGGGCTGACTTAGTAGAGATATATTTCATCGGAACGTATACTTATTACTACATTATAAAATTTTTATTTTCTAATACATTACATTTGGACAATGAAATGATTCTAGCTAGCCTACTGTAATTAATTAAAGTATTTTAATTTTTTCTTTTGGCTACTTCAATTGTCACGAGCTTTACGAGTTTGAGTGGACAAGTAGCCATTGACAAAGCTCAATGAATAAAAATGATTTATGTAACCAACTCTAATTGATTTGGACATGAAGCTCGATTCGGTTTGATATGAAAGAAATTAAAAATGAAAATATAAAATAATTGAGTTTTTTTTTTTATCAAATCCAACCGATTTTTTATCAAATCAAATCAAACTAAAATTATTATTAACAATATAAGTACCTACTACCTACCCGTGGGCCCTGGTACTCAGATAGGATACAGAAGTGAGCTAATGCCAATTGGTATAACTTTACGCAGCTACCCCATTTCCAGATTTACTTGCAATATACATGTCTGCCACTGTATATTTCAGTCAGCTTCAACGCGTACTAATAATTACTAATAAAGACTTACTTAGCAAAAGAATTAATTAATAAAGACTTGCAGACGCACCAATGAGATGGAAGTTTGTAAAAAGTAAAAACTTACAACCAAAAGTTCACAAAAGATGGAAAAACTTTGAAACAACAGTCACTCTGTTTGGTTTCTTTTTTTAGAATAACTTTTAACTCTTTGCACAGTTTTCAATAAATCTCTTTCTTTCTCTCTCCATTTATTATCACTTATTATATTAAAAATAACTTCTAAAATGTACACCAAACAAAGAGACCTGCTATTCCTCCCCTCGACACAACCCCCCCCCCCCCCCCCCCCCCCCCTCCCTCTTTCCCGGACTACCCTCTCTCTCTCTCTCTCTCTCTCTGTTCTTTCTTTCTTTCTTTACAGTTTGCTTCTTTCTTTCTTTTTTTTCCTTTTCTTTCCAGTTTGGTTTTTCATTTCATTTCATTTCATTTTCTTTCTTTTTAGTTTGAATTTTTTTTCTCTTTAATAATAGGTTCAAATCTAATTCTAGGCTTTGTAAAGTAATTGAGAGAAAAAAAAGTGTTTCAATTGATCATGTTTATCCGACTGTTTTATTTTTATTTTTTTTGTCCTTTATAGATTAAAAAATATAGTTACAAAAATAAGTGTTCCAATTTTCAATCCGTTTGAGCCGGTGCAAAGTTGTTATTTTTCTGATTATTTCATCGTAAATAGTCATAATAAATTTTTGGCTCCAAGGCCTTTCAATGAACACCCTAAGAAAGTCTTGAAACTAAATAATGAGTCTTAGGGTGTTTGTTGAAAGGCCTTAAACCAAAAAATTCATTATAACCATTTAAAATAAAATAATAAAAAAAACGATCTTTGCTCTGATTTAACTGAATTGAAAATTAAAACACTTAATTCTTGAATTATATTTTTAAATATACAAAGGGTGTATTTATAGAAATTAAATAAATAAGATATAAGTAATTAAATAAAAATAATAAATTAAAAAGTAGGGGGGACCCGTGGGCTCTGCTGCCCCCATTGGCACAGTAGCCCTTACGACGCCCCTAATACGTTTCCGTTTTAGTTATAAAAAAAAAAAAGAAATCAGCCATTTGCAATCCTATAGAGTATAAACGTGATTTGAAGCAACATACTACTGAATCAGTTAAGAGGGTCTATGCTAAATAATGGTTAACAAATTTATTAAATTGTACTATAGTTAAAAAAAGTAATCCTAAATATAACATTTGTATTTTGGATTCGTATGTCGTTTGCAAAATACATTTCGTAATTAGTTCCCGAATACTAATTGTAATCTTAATGAATTATTTGCTTTACGGCCATTTCAACGAGCACCCTAAGACTCATTATTTAGTTTCAGGACTCTCTTAGGGTGTTCATTGAAAGGCCTTGGAGACAAAATTTTATTACGACCATTTAGGATGAAATAATCAGAAAAATAACATATTTGCACTGGTTCACAAAGATTGAAAATTGAAACACTTATTTTCGTAACTATATTTTTTAATCTATAAAGGACAAAAAAAGAAAAATAAAACAGTCGGATAAACATGATCAATTGAAATACTTTTTTTTCCTCTCAATTACTTTACAAAGTTTAGAATTAGATTTGAACATATTATTAAAAAGAAAAAAAATTCAAACTGAAAAGAAAGAAAAGGAAATAAAATGAAAAAAAAAAAAACCAAACTAGAAAGAAAAGGAAAAAAAAAAGAAAGAAAGAAGCAAACTGTAAAGAAAGAAAGAAAGAGAGAGAGAGAGAGAGAGAGAGAGAGAGAGAGGCGGGGGTAGTTCGGAAAAGGGGGGGTGGGGGGGGATTAGCAATTTACGCAAACAAAGTGAATGTGTTGTTTTGTGTTTAGTGTTGTCTTATTTGAATTTCTTTAACTTGAGTTCATTTTTTAATACATTTTTGATACCTTTCATGAGACGAATGATAGTTCTTGTAATTTTTGATGAAAAATTAATTTTTTTTTTGTCAAAAATTAAAAATATGAACCCGAGCGTTTTTAAAAAATCGAGGAAAAAGACGAAACCAAAATGAAATATCAATACTCCTTAAACTCGAGCTTTGAATATATCATATTGATATGAGATATAATTGTAAAAAAATTATGATGTTTTTTACTAAAGTTTTTAGACATTCAGACATCCTAGGTAAATTCACGTTGTGGTGAATGTGTGTGTGTGTGTCTATATATATATATATATATCATTCGAGCAGTTTTGTTTATTTTTTATTGAACGGTTTAAACAAAAATTACTTGGATGAAGTTCTTCTTGATCTTTCTTTTTTGGTCAATTTTTCGCGAGTACCTTTAAAATTACGTCCTGAATATATTGAGCGGCTCGGATCATCGAAATTCGATCAGAAAATGAGAAAAATGAGGAGGTCCGCACTTTAGCAAAATTTGATCGGAAAATGGCAGAATGAGGAGGTCCGCATTTTAACTAAAATGCGGACCACTTCATTTGAGACTGACTGATATATATATATATATATATATATATATAGGGACCGGTTCCCCGCGTACAATGTTTAACACAAATTTTGACACAAGATCTCAGCCGTTGAAAGCAAGGGTTGAGATTAGAACACATTATCCTCTCACCCTCCATCTCCTCACAGGATCCCTTCCTCTCTCCTTCCCCACAAAGTATCTCTCGATTCTCTCCCCTAGCCTCTTTCCCAGAACCAGAACCACTTCGGCCGGCACCTAATTTTTTGGCCAGACCCACCTTCGGCGCGCAATTTTTCAGCTCCCCTTCTCCAGTGAAACACACAGTGGCCGGAGAAGGGAGAAGTGGTCGCCATGGTTCTAGCCCTTCTGGGAAAACGTTGTGGGGAAGGAAAGAGGCAGGAATCCTGTGAGGTGATGGAGATTGAGAAGATAGAGTGTTCTAATCTCAGCCCTTACTTTCAACGGCTGAGATCTTGTGTCAAAATTTGTGTTAAACATTGTGTGAGAGGAACCAGATATATATATATATACACGAGACGGTTCAATGGACAACTATTTAGACACCTAAAAAACACTTCATAGTTTCCGATCAAAACGTGATTTTAAGGGTACCAATAAGAAATCAACAAAAAAAAAGACCCAAAAGAGCTTGATCTGAGCAGTTTGTAACTTAGATTTAATGAACGGTTCAATTAAAAACTACTTAAAACAAGCACTTCCAGATCATTTTTTTTGCTAATTTCTCGCGGGCACACTTAAAATCATATTCTCCACACATTGAACGGTTCAAATCATAAAAATTTGATCGAGAACTATGTGATTGAGACTTGGGGTGTTTTTTTAGGTGTTTAAATAATTGTCCATTGAACCGTCCCGATATATATATATACACACACACACACACACTAGTGCTTACTCGTGCCTAAGGCACTACGCACTCCGGTTGAAATTGTCTGTGCTTACGGCACTTGCTAGCTAATGGCTCAAACATTAATATGTAGTATGTGATATTCTTCTTAGTGACACGAAAATTTAAGAGTGACAACATATGCAGAAATCAATGCAATCTCAATCTGAAGAATTTATTCAGCCCTTACATTGTTGAATACTCCACAATTAATCTCAATAATTTTTGTATCATTCAGCCAAAAATAAATAAACTAAGTCGAACTCATGTGTGCTAAAATTTGATTGCAATATAGGATTTGCAAAATCACATAGGATGCAAAATCACATGTCTTAGGGCTTCTAATATAACTTCTTTTTTAAGATAGGAAACCTATGTAAATCAATATGGTGTACTTTAAAGAAATGAGAAACTGAAGTTTGTATTCTTTGTAATTTAATCCCAATAATTTACCCATCTTTACCATAAAAATTAGGCGTCCTTCATTTTGAAAAAAAAAAAAAAGGTTTTCTTTTATCTCCACCATTCGTGCCTCAATCAATAGGCTCAATATAGTTGTTTTCCATTATTAAATAGTTAGCCCCAGGATTTTAAGCCCCAAGATTGCACACTATTTACAAAACATGCCATTAGCTTGTATGTGAAGGGTAGAAAAATCTAGACCGTTGGATTTGTTTATATGAGTAGATAAAATGAGAAATCTAAACTGTTGAAAGAGAATATTCTTTAGGAATATTTTCAAAGACCCTCCTGTTTTATAAGATAGATAGATATATACATATATATATATATATAGTCCCCTTCTTCTAAGGACCATCTCATTTTAATAAAATAAGGACCTCCCTTTTTCGATCAAATTTTGATGATCTGAGCTGCTCAATGTGTTCAAAACGTGATTTTAAGGGTACCAGCGAAAAATCAGCAAAAAAAAAAATTTGGGAAGTGTTTCATCCAAGCAGTTTTTGCTATGTTTTTATCAAACGATTCAAATAAAAACTGCTCAAATCAAGCCCTTCCCGGTCATTTTTTTTGCCTATTTCTTGGGGTACCCTTAAAATCACGTTCTGAACACATTGAGCGGTTCGGATCATCGAAATTTGATCAGAAAATGAGATAAATGGGGAGGTCCTTATTTTAACTAAAGTAAGGACCTTCTCATTTGAAAATAACTGTATATATATATATATATATATATATATATATATATATATATAACGGATAACTAATTAAACACCTAAAAAAACACCAAAATCTTAATCTCATAATTTTCAATCAAATTTTTATGATCCGAGCCATTCAATGTATGCAAAATGTGATTTTAAGGATGCCCGCGAGAAATTAGCAAAAAATGACAGAAAAATGTTTGTTTTGAGCAATTTTTAATTGAAATGTTCATCAAATCTAAGCTAAAAACTACTCAGATCAAACCATTTCCGGTCTTCTTTTTTTGTTGATTTCTCGCGGATACCCTTAAAATCACGTTCTGATCACATTAAGCGGCTCGAATCATTAAAATTTGATCGGGAATTATGAGATATTTTTTTACGTGTCGAATTAGTTGTCCACGGAACTCCCCCGTATATATATATTACCAAGTTACATCAGTCTATATATCTTTTGGTAAATTTAGAATACAGATATGATAGTTTCTAACAACTTCAAGAAAAATTGTCTTTTAAGTACGAGACGTTTATAACAAGGATGTACCATGCATGCATATCCAAAAATAAAATAACAAGGGTATAATTGGACATTCATATATACAATCACGGAATGAGAATTTAACCATGATGATGTGCCATGAATGAAAACTTAGTTAGATGGTGCTTCTAGGACCATGATTCAATTTACCACCATACAACAAGTTTAATACAAAGGAAAGCCAATTAAATGTTCTATATTTGACGAACTTTTTATTTTTATCTCAAATAAAATAATTAAGTAGGCATCACCTAAGCTTACTGAGATCTGGCCAGCGGTGGTTAATGGTTATGGCTCCCATTTTTTTCTTTTCATAACCAGGCGTTCGAGCCATTTTATGTACGCCTCAACTAATTTCAGGGCTTCAAGTTAATGATTGAATAAACCTCCAATAGCTCCAAATGAGTTGATAGTATCTAGAAAGTTTAAACCCGATCAAACATCATAAGGTACAAAACGCAAAGATTATTCTAAAAATATGAAGACCCTATTTTGATACTTATCAATGTCTAATCAAGATAACTTTTCTGATAAATGCTCTTCCCAACAAGCTCTACAATATCTGCGGTTCATACCAAAGGGATACCCGACAAACAATTGTTTACCTTTTCTTTAAAATTCATTTAGAATATTAGAATCCTAATCATTCTAAATGAAAAATTGGAAGGTTGAGAAACAAACAGCATTGCCATTTTTTTTCCTGTTTGTTTGCTAGTATACTATAAAAACTGGTCATCACACTGTCGATAGTCAACACGCTGATATAATTTTTTTGGTAACACATAAATGAGGATAGAGAAGAAATTAATTGTGGTACATATAGTTCAAACATAATTGAGGGGGCTCAAACCACATTCTTGAATGAAGATGAGTCTATTAACCAAATCTCTCTCATTAAAACATCCCCTAGCCATATTCCTCTTCCTCATCCATTGCTTCAAATCAAATCCTTTTCTGATCATGACACAACAACATCCCGTAGTCTTGTTAAGGCTATCAATGTTGCTATCTCGTTGCTCCAATCTCACCAAGCCTATCTCGTTGCTCCAATCTCAAGTACCTTTTTCTCGATCAAAATAACCTAGTTGGAGACTTCCCAAAAGAACTTACTTATTCAATGCTGAGACTCATTATGCTCTTCGTAAATATAAACAATTTGTCTCTGCCAATCCGCTGGGAGGAGGTATCCCAAATGCCTTAGGTCAATTGAAAAATCTAAGGATCCTTTCTCTGGGTGCCACTCAAATTTCAGGTACAATCAACTAGTCCAGAGCGTGAATGGTGGTCTTGATGAGGCAATTTCCGATACATATTTTACAATGCAAGCATAAAACCATCTCTTGGACGGAAATTAAGGTAACGAAGATTTTTGACGTAAATTTCATCCCAAATCGGATCATTACTGCTTCACATTTGTCCCCGTGGCAGCTTTGAGCATTTTCTTTTGTCAATAGGGGCGAATGGCGGCACCAATTAATGAACATGAACAAGGCTATACCTTTGTATGTAGAGGTCATGCAATCCACGATGATGTTGCTCATTATTTTCCTATCTTCTTAATGATGTGTTTGGTTTGTATTTGGAAATTTTTTTTGAAAAATAATAGGGATAATAAGTGGAGAGAGATAGAGAGAGAAATGTTGGAAAGAGGGAGAATATAGAGGAAATTTTAAAAAAAATACTTTTTGAAAAGTAAAAGAGAACAAGGCATCAATTTGGGTAGTTGTTGTCTTTTCTCTTCTACCTCTCTTATGATTGGATTCTGTAACATTCTGGGGATGTTGCAGTCAACTTATTTGAGTTTGGGATTTATTTTTTTGTCATATGGTATACATTAGCGGGAGTTAGCGAGATGTTAGAATGTTAGTCAACGTGGAGTTTAGAGGCTATTCATAGTCTTGAATCCCAAACCTGCTTTCTGTGGGACTCAAACTTAGGTCATCACTGAGGAGAGAAACGAGACAATCAATTTGACAAGCTCGGTTTCTCATTTGAGTTTGGGATTTAAGCTGTTTCATGGTTGTGGTGGTGGTTGTCTATGTGTTGGAAAGTGGGGTTTTTTTTATAACTCGAATTCTCAAATCAATTTACGCGCACCTTGACTAAGGGTTGGTTCTCCTTTTGGGCTAAAAATACTAAAGGAAGAAAAGTACCAAAAATGTTTTTTTCATCACTGAAGGGCCTTTTTTCCTTCACAATGTATTAAAGAAACTTTTAGCACTTTTGAGAAACTAACCCTAAGTAATGTTAATGGTATGCATTGGAAGAGTTTCAGAAGAAAAATGTTGCAAGCTCTTGTAGTTCGATTGCTAGTGTTGCACTCTGATTTCCCTCTTCAGTTCCTACTAGGCTAATCTATCAATTGCTACATCGATCTTTTTATAATTAGCAACTTATGATCTTTTCCTCATATGTTTGTTGCCTTGTTTTGCCAAATTTTCCATTCTTGCAGGCAGTTGACATATTTGTATTTGCATCCATATTTGGATGGTCTCTATTTGGATCTTTTATCACAGCGGATCAATCCCTTGTTTTTTTTGGCCTATATCACATAGCTCTTCTGGGTTTCACAAGTGAATTGTTGCATGTCCAACTCTACGTTTGAGCTAGTGTGAATGTTAGGAAATTCAGTTCCACCCAATAATTAATTAATTACCTGTATAGCTCCAGCCATACTTCAACCTAATCTCTAGAAAGTAGGTTATCATGAATTCGCACTTTTGATCCAATTCTTCCAATTGTGCCCCTAAATTGCAATTGCTTGGGCTTTGATGGGTTGCCCATACCTGTAATTTCGCATGGCATCTTTTTTTTTTTTTTTATCTTAGATGAAGACTTGGCATGGCATCTTTGCTCCTTCTTCCATCCACATGGACCCAACGTCCGAACAATTTTCTTTTTGGCTACTCCCTGAAAACGCTTTGTCTTTGTCTGTCTCTCCCTTTCTCTCTCTACAAAAGCAACCCGGATATTAAAATTTTTAAAGGCAACAATAATTCAAGAGACTAAAGACCAAAAATTGTAAAAACTTTGTGCGCACGCTTCGTTTAGTTTATTTTACTTTTTTTTTTTGCTTTCATCCGGTTTAGTTTATTTTACTGACATAGGCCTAGGAGGCTTCATATGCAGCTTCCCCAATACTAGCTACTTTATCAATATGATATTATATCCAGGCCTCTCCTTAATGATGGTTGATCATCAAACTTTACGTATTTTACGTTTTCCCAGGCTCATATAAACCAATCTCCAATTCCCTTTTCCAGCAATTATGTCCCACGCAAACCTCTTATTCTTCTCTCTTTCATTCACTGCAAACATCTCTCTCTCCTCCCCCAACCGAAACAGTACCTCTGGCTCCGGCTTTCTTTTTTCTTGGCAAGCGGTAAACCACTCCTGAGATTTCCCCATCCGGTCAGCTCTCGCTCTCTCCGTCCCACTCTGTAAAACACGCGCCAGCTCTCCCTCTTAGGTAATTTCCTCTCTTGGCCCTCATCTTATTTACTGTAGTTAGAACAAACAAATTAACCAAAAAAAAGAAGAAGAAAGGGAAATGAAAATAAAAAATATTACCGCAAAACAACGGACATGATGGTCGTGCTCGCATCAAGGAAATCACCTAGTTATTATCATTAGAACAAAGAGGAACCACTGGTCCACTCGGGAGAAGCTTGTCCCATTACTTTCAAAATTGCTCCACCTTAGACAGGAAAGGAAGGCAAGGGCAACTTTGTTAAAGTGAATTGTGGGATGTGCAAAAGTAGAGTGGAAAATTATTGGGTTGCAACTTTATCAATATATAGGCCGAGCCAAAAACAACTTTATCAATATATAGGGAAAGTTTGCTGGCAAGGAAAATTATTGGATTTTAAGAGAATTTTTTTTTAGGGTAACAAGTAGAGAGGGAAAATTTATTCGGGATCGTGCAAAGGAATTTTGAGACCAAGAAAGAACAATCCCAAGCTCACGTTTGGAACTTCTTGAAATAAAGGGAAAAAGAACAGAAAATAGTTTTAAAAAAATAAGGAAAAAGTGTAGAGAAGAAGTTACTGCATTCAATAATATGTTTTGCTATGTTCTCTCATTCTTGCTTCTCAAAGAAAACAATCGAAAATTTTCTCTTCTCTTCCCTTACGTTCACCGTGTCTCTGAAAAAAGCAACAGAGATGAATTTATTGATGGGCAAAATACGGATTATCTCTCTGTGGTTTGGACCTTTTGCACATCACCTCCTTGACGTTGAGAAATGGCCAATTCACCTCCTCGTGGTTTCGGACTAAAGTGCCAAGCTAACATCGTTAACAGAAATCACTGAAATGACTGTAATACCCTCTGAATTTTTTAGATACATCCTAATTTCACCATGGTTGATTTATGCTTTCTTTTTTTGGCACGTGTTTCCCTTTTCTCCATTCTCATGTTCTACTACATAAAAAATTTAGATAGACAAATTTTTTTCTGCTTTTATTCTTTTAGATATATTGACCTGGAGAATTTATTCGTAAAACTAAAAAGCAAGGACTCTAAAAAACTCTGTTAAAAAAAAAAAAGGGACTCCAAAAAACAAACGTTGCTATTTTTCTCTTCATGAAAAAACAAGAAACAAATTTTTAATTTTCAAAACAAAAAGGAAAAAACATGTTTGCGCACATGAATATTCTGGAAAAAAAAATAGTACTCTTTCCATCCCTTTTTTAGAGTCCAGTATTCCATTTTGGCTGTCCCTTAATAAGTGTCAATTTTGTAAAGTTAATTGGTAAAAGTTGATATATTTTCCATTTTGCCTCTAAAAGTAAATTCCATTTTAAAAAGTTAGTGAGTAAAAGGTAAGTAGGAAAAGTGGAGATAAAAGTTGATGTGAAATGTGTAATGATGATGTCGCCTTAATAAATTTGAGTTACGATGATCGGTTGTGTTTGTTTGCAATTTTAGTTTTGTTTTAGTTTTGTTTTCCAATCATTACCCTATTTCTTTTTTCAATCATTACCTTATTTATCCAATTATTACTTTGTCATCCCTCTCCATCTCTCTCTACTCATTATCCATATCTTCAATCATTACCCTATTTCTCTCTTCACCCGGTCACTACCAAAACTAAACTAAACTAAACTAAACTAAAATGCCAAACAAATAAAGCGATCCACTTAAAAAATGATGAAAGGAGTACATTTTAAGCGTGCAACAAAGTTTCGGAACTTAAATCAATGCCCCTAATTGATTTCTCACTAAGCAGGGGAATCAAATATATAGGAGTAGTTCGGAACTTAAATCAATGCCAACTTGGGATCCCATTTCCTTCACATTGTTTGTTTGCAACCCACAATGCAATCTTTGTTTCCGGAAAATTGATTAGGTAACTGTGTTCGGTTACTAGTTTAGTTTTAGTTTTGTTTTCAACCATTACCTTATATCTTTCTCCAATCATTACCCTATATCTCTAATTATTAATTTCATTTCTCTTTCTATTTCTCTCAAATCATTACCCATCTCTCTAATCATTACTCTAAGCAAAACTATTTTCTCGGTTCCAACTTTGAAGGACCCCTGGAGATGTTTGAGGGACAAGATTTGTGAGGTTGAAACCCAATTTTGTCTTCCATCGATCAACAGCACCCACCATGCACCCAATTTCGATTTTGGCACTTTGGGATGATTTGAGAGAGAGAGAGAGAGAGTCTACTGATATAGTGAAAGAAGCCCTGGAGTGATGAATGGGGAGGCATGGAAAAAATGATGATGTACTGTTGCAAATTTGTTTAGCTGCTTCTCTATTGTTTTGGAGAAGATGAAGAAGGGTAATTTTGTCTTTTTCCATTGAAGTTTTAATCTTCCTTTTTCATTTGCACTCTCATCACAAGCATGTATACTACATCTTCCGTTAATTTGGATAGAAAATGTAACGGGAGCATTTTAGTTCAAAACCATGAGGAGGTGAATTGATCATTTTCAAATGTTAGGAAGGTGATGTGTCAAAGGCTCAAACTACAGGAAAGTGTTCTATACTTTACCCTTTATTGAATATTCCTAGAAAAACGTACCACCTTGTTCGGTTACCATTTTAGTTTAGTTTTTCAATCATTATTCTATTTCTTTTTTCAATCATTATCCTATTTCTTCAATTATTATTTTCTCATCTCTCTCTATCTCTCTCCAATCATTATATCTCTCTTCAATCATTCCTCTATTTCTCTCTCCACCCACTATCAAAACTAAACTAAACTAAAATGTCAACCAAACAAAGCCATCTGATCGAGCCTTTTCATTGTAGTTTGATACTGTAGTTTCACAGAGAACGTAGGTACGTATGCAGTGGAGAGTAAATTTCTTGAAGCAAAAACGTGATCTATACCATAGTTCTGAATACCGTTTCGGACAAAGTACCGATTTTCCTACTGGTACGGTACGTACCGGTACCGGTCAGGTACCGGGTACCGTTTTGAATTTACTGCAACTACAATATATATAATAATTATAATTCAAAAAATTCCCCCATACTATGCAATTCATCATAAAACACATATGTATTTGTCTTTTGTCCCACATTGTCTTGTTACAAAACTCTTTTCCATCTTAAATGACTTTGCACACTAGTGAACTTGTGAATGAAGATCCAAGAAGAGGTCTCGCGTGCTCAGGAAAATGGGCCGTGGCCAAAGGCAATTTGAAAAAACTGATTCGGAAACCAATTAACCGGGTGCGCGTCACGGGTTATTCGCGCGCAGGAGGGGTGCAAATCCGGGATTTGAGCCTTGCGCACGTACTATGGTTAAGTTCACGTTTTGCTAAAATTCTGAAACCGGCAACTTTTTTTTATTCCAGAAACAACCATATTATAAAATATAAGCGTTCCAAAAAAAAAAAAAACCAAATTTTTTTTTTTAAAGCGTTCCAGAAAACCGGAAAAAAAAAACTGCAAAATTCCTGACGGAATTTCCGGTAACTGTTTTCCGGCCAGTATTTTCCGAAACGGCCGGTACCGACCGGTATTTGGTCCGAAACGGTATTGGAGTGTTAAGGTACCGGTTTTCTTCAAATCCGGTACGGTACGGGATTGACAACTATGATCTATACTAAGTAATGAGATATGGTCCATTGATAGAGTACTAAATTGTTTTGAAGGTGCAGAATTTGAAGCGATTTTGATGCACTGGTAATCTGGCTTCAAACTGGTGGTTATATTCATCTTTAGTTAGGTCTTTAACGCGGCTTACAGTCACAAATGGGAGCACCTAAATGTACACCAACACATGAATGTCGGGTCCCCGTAGTGTCTCTCAATGGCTGCAAATTGTAGAGCCTCAAACCAATGTCATTTTGGGGCCAACTTAGGCACTCCATTCCCTTCTACTCCCTTCTCTTTCCTGTGATACCAGTTGGTTTGTGGGGCTCACTTCGGAGTCCCACACAAACTACCAGTGCTATTTTGATACCTATCGATTCAAACGAAGATAATTTTTTTAATAAATTTTCTTCTCAACAAGGCCAACAATATTTGTAGTCCAAATCACAGGAATACAAGGTACAAAATTGTCCAATTTTTTTTGTCAATATTCATTCAGTATTTAGGATCCCAAACTCTAAATGAAAAATTAAAGATTAGATCAATCATTTATAATTATCTAATTGAGTTGATTATTACTGGTTCCCTCGGAAAATTATTTTAATTTTTTTCAACGGGATAGATTTCTTGTGTAGCTAGGGGCCCTGAAGTGAGCCCCACACAACCATGCATCATAGGAAATCGAGGGGAGTAAATGGACCACCGAATACATATTTGAGAACCATCACTCGTCGTAGAAAAATTCTTTCAAGATTTGCACGATTCAAATGGTTTGCTTCTAAGTGATTGTGTGTATTTAAACAAAGCTGCTATGAGTACATACTCTCACTTTCCCCATTTATTTGACAGTGTATTTATTTATGTACATATGACTTTGGGACTCGTATTGGGTTCCACAAAAATGATCAGAGTCATTCATTTTGTTCAAAATATTTTGTTTAGGATCATTTTTAAAAATTAATTCCATCAGATATCGGTAACAACGTTTATAAATACCCAACTTTATTCCATGCTCAAGTGAAGCTTGGTCCATCTCTATTATAAAACAGAAGGGTGTGGGGACAAATTGTTAGAACGGTTTAGATTCATTTGATCCAAAGGCTGTAGTGCATCATTCCACTTCCCGGTTAAGTGCCCATGGTTTTCACCTAAATCATACAACTGTCATCCCCTTCTAGCTAGAATGCGTAGTGCCGTAGGCACGGGCTAACACTAGTACTTGATACTTCAAAAATTGCTCCACTGTAAAAGAAAATTTGATCAAGCCCTTATCGATACCCAGATATGCTGCTTTTTTATAAGGACTCTTTAAAAAATGTTTTCATAAATTAAATAGTTCCAATCATTTGTGTGAGTCTCACATAATCCAGTGTACATTTGGCTTACACCAAATACCAAATGCCTTAAACACACACACACACACACATATATACGGGGCGGTTCCGAGGACACCTAAAAAAATACCTTATAGTTCCTGATCAAATTTTGATGATCCGAACCGCTCAATGTAATCAGAACGTGATTTTAAGGGTACTCGCGAGAAATCAGTAAAAAAAAATGTCCAGAAAGGGCTTGATCCGAACAGTTTCGAACAGTTTTTTATTGAACGGTTCAAATAAAAACTGCTCAAATTAAGTCTTTTTCAGTCAATTTTTTTTGCTAATTTCTCGCATGCACCCTTAAAATTACATTCTGCACACATTGAACGGTTCGGATCATAAAAATTTGATAGGAAACTATGAGATTGAGATTTGAGGTATTTTTTTAGGTATTTTTTTGAGTGTCTTTTGAACCATCCCGATATATATATATATATATATATATATATATATATATATATATATATCCCTTCCTATGAGGGCGTTCTTGTTTTAAATAAAATACGGACGTCCTATTTTCTCCCATTATTTGATCAAATTTCGATGATCCGAGCCGCTCAATGTGTTCAGAACGTGATTTTAAGGGTACCCCATGAGAAATCAGTAATAACAATAACCGGAAAATGCTTGATTTGAGCAGTTTTTATTTAAACCGTTTGATAAAATACAATCAAAAAACTGCACAGACCAAGCCCTTTCTGGTCTTTTTCTTTGCTGATTTCTCTCAATATCTTCAAAATCACGTTCTGAACATATTGAGTGGTTCGGATCATTCCAAATTGGTCGAGAAAGGAACATCCTTAACTTAATAAGTTAAAGGCGCCCTTATTTGACGTTGTGTGTGTGTGTATATATATATATACACACACATATATATTAAAGGAAAAGGAAACCAAAACCAACATTATTATAAGCCTCGCTCCGCTAAATTTTTTATTTTTAAGTGCTTATTTTCCGTTTTCAGGTTAGAGTACATGTGGGAGGTGAAGTGAAGTCGAGAATTATTGGAAGGACAAAACAAACCCAGACATTGTTGAGCCATTCTAATTCCCTGGAACCCACGATCGATTGATAGCTTTGATAATATCGATTCAAAGGTTTCACTGGGAGACTGCTGAGTGAATAGCTTTGGTCTTCAAATTCGCCGTGTTCATCAACACAGGTACATTTGCGAAAGTCTTTAGTACTTTTTTTTCCTCATTCCCCACTTCCTCAAATGCGTAGTAAGGACAAATTTTCTAGTGCCAAGCGGGTATATCCCACGTAGTGCCGCTTGGCACTCTCGAGCCGTCCAATACATTTTGAGACGGTTGAGATTAAAACTCTCTCTTCTCTCACCCCTCCTCTTTCTCACTTATTTTTCTCTTTTCAAATCTGAGCAGTCCAAAATTGCGTCGTACGGCTCGGATGTGCCGAGCAGGCACCACGTGGTACCCACCTGACACTAAAAAATTTATCCGTTGTAAGAGTATCCACAATGCTATGATCAAAAGTAAAATGTTTTTAAAGTTAACAATATTAGTGCAAAATAAGGCTCACAATGCTATAATGAAACTTAACAACCTTTTTAAAAATAATTAAATTTTGAGTTTTGAAAAAACCAAAACTAACAATCTTTTCGTAATAACTAAATTTAATAGACCCTACATATATTCTCAATCAAATACATCAATCATCACACAAAAATATTCTATTTCTCTTCCCTTTTTCTCTCTCTTTCTTTTCGGACAATATTTTTGAAAAAACAAATATTTTACTAAAAAATTGTTTTTTTTTTTAGAAAACAGTATTTTTTTTCCCAAAAAAAAGTTTTAAAAACTATTTTTAACCTTCTGTTGAGTTGTTCTCTATTTTCAACCATTTTTTACACCGCAAAGAAAAAAAAATAAAAGGAAACTTGCTTGCTGTTTAATTGTCCTCTCTTGCGTAATTAATTTAGGCTCCGTTAATTTGGGCGTAAAATATTTTTCGATAAAACATTTTACCTATTTTTCGGTGTTTGGTTGTGTAAAAACTGAAGAAAATATTTACATGTAGCATATTTTTCATTAATTGGATAAAAATGACTTACCCTTAAATCTTCTTTAAGTTATTTTCTGAAATAAACCTGTTGCTTTCTACTGCAATTCTCACTTCTCAATTTCTTCGATCGTCAGTCCTAACCAATGTTCAATTCCAATATTCTCAAATCTCTCTACCGTTTAAGACCCATTTTCTCTCTCTACACTATTTTATCAATTTCTGAAAATATTTTTCAAGTGTCAATCAAAAACAAGAAAATAAAAATTTGAAATTTGTTTTCTAAAAAAACATTTTACATTAAAACAAATGGAGCCTTAGTTATTTGGTCTACTTCTCTCTTTTTTTCTGGGTGTGTTTGCTTCTCCTTTGTATTCCCTTTTGATTTTAAAATTTTTTTTGTCTTGTTGTCCAGTGCTACTTCTTCGTTCCTAAGTGTCTTGTACAATTACCAAAACAGTAGCATTCTCTGCGCTTTGTTCTCATTTCCAAAGCTCACTAATTTCTTCGTTTCCGTTTTGTAGAAAAGCTTCGTCTTGTCTTCTTCCGGTATTACAGTGACACAGAGAGAAATGGCTCTCGATTGTGTTCTTTCCATCGGAGGGAAGATAGCAGAATATCTGATTGATCCAATTGGTCGTCAGTTTGGTTATCTGATTTACTACAACACCAACCTTCAAAGCCTAAGAAATCAAGTCAAAATGCTGGAAGAGAGAAGGGACTCAGTGCAACTATTGGTTAACGAGGCAAAACGAAAGGGAGAAGTTATTGGACCTGAAGTTGAGGGGTGGATGGCAAGAGTAGATGTAGCCAACAGAGAGGCCAACAATATTCTCATACAAGGTCAAGCAAACGAAGGGTGTTTGAATGGGAGGTGTCAAAACCCGAAGTCACGCCACTCAATTAGTAGGAAAGCAAGAAAGACGGTCGAAAAGGTGGCTGAGCTGCACGAAGGTGGTGACTTTACCCTAGTGTCACACTCCGCGCCTCCACCCGGGATAGAATCCAGACCCACTGACGATATTAAATGTTTCCAATCAAGGAGTTCGATCCTGAAGGAAGTCATGGAGGCGCTCAAGGAAGATGGTGTCAATAATATAGTTGGCATATGTGGGATGGGAGGTGTTGGTAAGACAACACTGGCAAAACAAGTTGCCAAAAAAGCTAAGGAAGAGAAAATTTTCGATGATGTTGTGATGGCGACCGTTTCACAAAATGTTGAGGTGAGGAAGATTCAAGGTGAAATCGCAGATATGCTAGGTTTGCTATTTGGGCAAGAGAGTGAATCTGGAAGGGCGGATGTGTTGCGTGACCATCTCAAACAAAGAGAGAGAATTCTCGTCATATTAGATGATGTTTGGAAGAAACTTGAACTGAATGGCATTGGAATTCCATTTGGAGATGCGCATAAAGGTTGCAAAATTTTGGTGACTTCAAGAAGCGAAGAAGTTTGCAATGATATGGGGGCTAAAAAAAAAGTTCAAGTTCAAGTCTTACCTACAGAAGAAGCCTGGAATCTCTTCAGAGAGACGGCTGAAATTTCAGAAGACAACACTAATTACAAGTCCATCAAAAGGGAAGTTGCAAATGAATGCGGAGGCCTACCGATTGCTATTCTTACAGTTGGAAGGGCACTCAATGGAAAAGGCGAGTCTTCCTGGCGTTCTGCTCTTGCACAACTACGCAAGTCCATCGGCGAAAACATAAGGGGAGTAGAGGAAAATGTGTTTAGACTTCTTGAGTGGAGTTACAATAACTTGGAAAGTGAGGAAGCCAGGAGATGCTTTTTGCTTTGTTCCTTATTTCAAGAAGATTACGACATTAAGGTAGAAGATATTGTTAGGTATGGCATTGGACTAAAGTTGTTTAAGAGAATTGATAGCGTGGGAGAAGCAAGAGACAGAGTATGTGCCCATGTAGATCACTTGAAGAAATGTTTTTTATTGATGGATGGCACATATGATCGATGTGTTAAAATGCATGACGTGGTACGTGATGTTGCTATATCGATCGCATCTAGAGAGGAACATCCGTTTTTGGTTAGGTGTGATGAAGCACTGAAAGAATGGCCACAGGAAGAACGACGTGGGAACTATGGTGTAATTTCAATGAGATGCACTGGTATGGGGTGGGGGCTACCCGATAATTTAGAGTTTGCAATGCTCCAACTTTTGCGGCTGGAGTGTGACGATTATCGTCGACTTCTCATAGAATCCCCTGAGAGCTTGTACCAAGGGATGAAGGAACTCAAAGTGGTAGCTATTTCGAGGATGGAGATCCCATCACTGCCGCCATCACTCCGATGCTTAGCCAACCTTCAATCCCTGTCACTGTCTTATTGCAGTTTGTCGCATACAGATTTGTCAGTAATCGGAGGGCTTATGAATCTGGAAATTTTGAGCTTTACTGGATCTAATATCAAAGAGTTGCCGAGAGAAATAGGTAATCTTACTCGCTTGAAACTACTAGATTTATTGCGTTGCAAAGAGACAAGGATTCCTCATGGCGTTTTGACAAGTTTATCGAAGTTGGAAGAGTTGTTTATTGGGAAGAGCTTTACGGGGTGGGATGTTGTTGAAGAGGGAAAAGATATAATATTAACTAATGCATCCATAGCCGAATTAGCATCGTTGCCTAATTTGGTGGCTTTGGATATTGATGTACCAAAAATTGAGTGTTGGGTCTGGCCCAGAGATGTGGACGTCCTTGGGAAGATAAGGGCATTCGGTATTTCGTTGGGGCAATCAAATATAGAAAGTAAGCCCATTGATGGTCAATGTTTGCTTCCATCAACTAATCAATTGGTACTCAAAGCTCTTGACGTCAGTCGTGGTGGTGTTATGGAGATACGTGGGCTTAAGATGCTTTTGAAGATCACTACAAATCTACAGTTAGATTCAATTATTGGGGTCGGGCACGGTATCAGTGATTTGAACGAACGTGGTTTTAAACACTTGTCTGAGCTGAGAGTGGTTAATTGTTTAGATTTGGAGTGCCTCATCAACACAAGCGATGACCAGCTGGAAAAGGAGTCCTTCTGTGGGCTGGAAACTCTGCACCTATACCACTTGCCTCAACTGAAGCATTTGTGGAAGGGTCCCACTCAACTTGCATGTCTCCACAATCTGACGTTTGTAAAGGTACTTGATTGTCCAAAATTGGGATATTATGTGTTCTCACTTGCCATAGCCAGAAATCTCGTGCAACTGCATGAGCTTTGGGTTGGGCATTGTAGTGAATTGGAAGTGATTGTTTCTGATGGAGGAGGAGAGCACTCAATAGAAGCAGCAGGAGAAGATGATATTGTGTTTCCGAAACTGGAGTCATTGTCTCTTGAAGATCTGCCAAATTTTACTGGTTTTTGCAAAGGCATGAATGCAATTAGGATGCCACAATTGAAACGGTTGTATCTCAAACAGATTTCAATGCTCAACTGTCTATGCCCTGCTTCAAGGAGTAATAATGATACTATCATTCAACCACTATTCAACAACAAGGTATGCTTCCGATCCAAGAGTTCAATTTATGCTCAATTATTTATTGGAAGGCTTTTAATTTAGTTTATTAGTTCTATATTTTCAGTGGAGATCAATTTCAATTTATATAGTGCTTCCTTCATTTTGATTTGTTTCGATGAATGTGTAAAGGTGAATTATGAACGTGTAAATGTGAATTAAAAACTTAATTTTTAGTAATGTTACTAAACTTTAATGTATTTTTTCTTGTACTTTTTCGAGGCCAATAAAAGCTATAGTTTCTTATACCATCTTACTCTCTCCGTCCCTTTTGAGTGTCCAACTTCGTAAATTCAAATTTTCATAGCGATTTTATCGTTTACTTCAAACAACCTAGCTTTCCAAAATTACCCTTTTATGGAAATATTACTTTTTCCACTAACTTTTCATAGAGGAATCTAATCAAAAGGGCCAAATGAAAATTTTATCAACTTTTATCTACTAACTTTGTAATATAAACATTTATTAAAGGACAACCTTAAATAAAATACTAGCCTAAAAAAGGAATGAAGAGAGTATATGCAAGTTATGCCTCCTATATAATTTGATCCTTTTTTTGTTTATTTTTTAAGTCAAGAAACAAACCAAGAAATCTATGTTCTTGCACTGCTAGGATAGGTAGTCATAATCTCAAAGATTCTAAATTGCTATCAATTCCGTCCAAATCAAACTTATCCATAAGTCCCAAACAATTGGCATTGGCTAAATAAATGCTTTTCTCCACTGTGCTCTGCTAATGGCATTATATTCCATGATATTCAACAAATTAACTCTTATACTTCCACGCACATGGGCAAGGTTCAACTCCCGTAAGCACCAATCCCTCTCCCCAAGTCCCTTAGGATAGAGTAAATTAGGTTTTAACAAATGGCAAAAAAAACTTGAGATTATGCTTGCAGCTAGATTGAGATTACTTTTGCATAGTTCAAACAATGATTTTTTTAGGGAAATAATTTTTCTTAGTTCGTTGACCCTTTTATTCAAAAATAATTTAACCCTTTTATTTTAATATGCACGAACTACTTTCAACCCTTTTTCTTTTAATATAAAACTCTTTATTTTAATTTAAAATAAAACTCTCAGAACATGAAACTACTTTCAACCCTTTTATTCTAATATGCATGAACTTTTTATTCAGAAGTTTTTGAATGAATAATATGGAAATAACGTATTATTGCATTAGAAAATCTTTTGAACGAGGAAACATGGGGAAATGATAGTTAAAAATTAACGTTCTAGGCTAGAATACATACATTGAGGCATTCACAAGTGAAGTGTTGGACACATGAAGCGGGACAAAGAGTGTATCAAAGTATAAGTTGGACTAGGGAGGCTTATATTAAGCAAAAGAGAAGTTTGATGAAATAACACCCTTGTTTCATTCGAAAACTGAAGCCTATTTTGGCCAAATAAGCAAAATGATTTATTTTTTTGTCCTTATTCAATTTTTTTTAACATTTGTTAGTTTTTTGACAATATTTTGTGGATTATTGCTTCATCAAGATGAGAAGAATCTAAAAATAATAATTTTGAACAAAATTCAAGTTTTTCTAAATATAGACAAAAACTAAGCCAATTTTTTTGTCTTTATTAAAAAAATTTGGCTTAATGTTTATATTTTTGATTTCCTCTTGTCATGATGAAGCATTAATCTATAAAAAAAAATCGACGCAAAACTAACAAATACAAAAAAAATTAAGTGAAGCCCGGCTTATTTATTTGGCCAAACATTTCCTAAATCTTTTCACGAGAGGTTAATTCTATGATATATGAAATTTATCATATAGAGGAATTCTAATTCTTTCATCTATGAAATTTATCATATTCAAATGAGATCGATCAAGATCATTTTCATCATAAAGCCACTTGTTATGTTTAATCAATGAACATTAGAAATTTTGATGATGGACATATTGAGTCTATTATGTTTTTTTTTTTGCTCGGCAAATTGAGTCTATTATGTTACTCCTAGTATTAAAATGTTATGCATCTTTTTTTTCCCAAATGTTAACAAATTCATTGATAGCAAAATTCCACCGCATTTTCAGTGTTGGTCGGAAGCCCCGTCGAAATTCATCTTCACAACATGCTCAACGGGATTACAGAAAAGATCAATTTAAACTGCCTTGTTATAGAAAATAAGCAAGAGATTGTAGGAAATATTGGACTTGTGCAAATCTTATAATTAGTATGTGTATTGTAATAAGAGATTGTAGGAAATATTTGATCATGTTCAAATCTAATAGTAATTAGCAAGTGTATTATTGGATTGAAAAAGATTACAAAATCAAATAAAAAGTATATATCTCTATGAAATGTTGTCGTTAATGGCTGCCCTTTTGTTTAAAATTAAAACTTTTTAACTGTACTTAAACTTTGGACCATATTTACCGAGACATTCAATGGGGTGGGTTTGTTTGAAGTCTACTCCTAGTTTGTTAGGACTTAAGGTGCAGTGATTTTCTTAACGTGGTGGATTTAATTAATTGCAGGATGCATTGACTAGCATAGAGGAATTGCTTTTGCGGGACATGGAAGACCTGAGAGAAATATGGCCTGGGGATCTTCAAGCAAAACTAAGGGAGATTGAAGTTTATAGATGTGACAAGTTGTCGAATATTCTTTTTCCATCTAATTTGATCGAATGCATGGAAAAGCTAGAAAGACTTACTGTAGACAAATGCGGATCAGTGGAAGTAGCATTTGACTTGGGCGAACTAAATATTGGTGGAGAAAGCAATGGGAATATAGCCATAGCAATATTCCCTTGCTTAGCTTCTTTGAGTCTTTCGAGTCTACCAAAGTTGAGGCATGTTTGGGCGAATTATCCACCAACAATATCTCAAGGCTTTCAGAATTTAACATCCCTAAAGGTGTCTTATTGTGGCAGTTTGAGAATTTTGGTCTCACCTTTCGTAGCCAGACTTCTTGTGAACCTAAAACAACTATCTATAGATAGTTGTGATACGATGGAAGCAATCATTGGCTGGGAGGAAGAAGAAGTAGATGACGGGACCAGAACAAATATAATCATCTTTCCTCAACTAACTTCCCTCTGGCTCATGGATCTGGAACTCTTGACGAGTTTCTACCCCCCAGGGTTGCACTTTCCAAGGATCGTTTTTGAAAGAAGTGCGAATAGAAGATTGTCCTGCATTGGAGTCACTCCCTTTGGCAGTACAACGCGTAATTGACGAGCAAGGGTAAGTTTAGGAATGGTACAATACTCCAAACATCATCATTCATACATCTAATATATTCTATTATAATCTAGTCGGCATTCATTCTATTTTTCTTCTCTTTATATACTGGTATTTGAGATATACAGAATCCACAAAAAAAATATTTATATTAATTTTGAACACACTAATGAAACAAAGAGATAACTAAATACACTAACGAAACATAGAGATAACGCCAAAGATAGAATTCTCTCTAGAGTGAGATGTCCGTCAGAAACCAAAAAAAGAAAAAAGAAAACAAAAGAAAGGGGTTTGAAATTCATTTGTCCACTTTGATCCATTGATTCATCATTCATCCATTGTTAAGATAAGTCTATCTCTATCTCGCACTAAGCTTGGAAATTAACATACAATAAATCCGGCTAGAGGGATATAAACAGTAGCGAAATTTCTTTGTCTGAGAATAGGAATTTAGTCAAGGGACAAGTGCGGCATTTATGATTCTATGAAAAAATGGCTTCAATGCGTTGAATTGGCAGGAGCCCGTGGATCAATCAAAATAACGTCTTTCCAACGGCAATAAAATTAAAGCAAAAGAAGAATTCGATTATATATATATATATATATATATATATATATATATATATATTGCTAGACTTGATAGGGAAATAAATCTCTTTCTTATTAAAAAAAAAAAAATGAGCCACTAACAAGCCACTTTAGGTATAGTGCATGTATGTTTGTATATAATGGATGCTATCTAAACATTTTGCGTCTCTGAAGAAGAGGATGATGATGGTGATGAACGGATATAATGGATGCTATCTGAACATTTTGGAAGATGCTATCGCACAATCAACTAGTCCAGAGCATGAATGGTGGTCTTGATGAGGCAATTTTCGATACATATTTTACAATGCAAGCATAAAACCATCTCTTGGATGGAAATTAAGGTAACGAAGATTTTTGACGTAAATTTCATCCCAAATCGGATCATTATTACTTCACATTTGTCCCCGTGGGTGAATGGCGTCACCAATTAATGAACAAGTCTGTACCTTTGAATGTAGAGGCCATCATGCATGCAATCCGCGATGATGTTGCTCATTATTTTCCTATTTTGGGTGCTTAAATTTGGGTAATTGTTGTTGTCTTTTCTCTTCTACCTCTCTTGTAATTGGATTCTGCAGTAACACTTTGTGGATGTTAGAGACTTCTTTGAATTTAGGATTTAAGCTGTTTCATTGTTGTGGTGGTGGTTGTCTATGGATGGAGGGAGTAGTAGAGATTATAGCTATGTACTTGTTACGTGTATAGGGTTATAATGGCCCTTCAAAAGCCTTAGCTAATTGCTGAAATTTCATATGAAATTAAATAAGCATCCAAAATAGAAGACTTATTTAGGTGATCATCCGTAGGAATTTGAATACTTATGTTCACATCCTCAAAATGTATTTTTGGCCCATTATACCCTTAGTGTGTGTGTGTGTGTGTGTCTATATATATATATATATATATATATATATATATATATATATATATATATATATATATATATATATATATATATATATATATAGCTATTTATTTGTAAATATTTTATGCCCATTATTATGTTCCCAGGATTACCGGAATTGGGTAATCCCAATTGAAGCAAATCTTTAGCCTATTTTCACGTTTCTCTCGCCCATAAAACTCTCTCTCCCTTTGGAGCCAAATTTTATGCCCACCGCGCCTCTCTCCTCCCTTCGAACAGCCTCTCTCTCTCTCTCTCTCTCTCTCTCTCTCTCTCTCTCTCTCTCTCTCTCTCTCTCTCTCTCTCTCTCTCCATGGAGGACAAAATCAACCGAGATTACATCGGTGATGGTTTGGTTGCTGAAGAAGAACAAAATCAGCGGTGGTATTGGATGAATCAGAGAACACGGCGGTCGTGAGCCAAGATGACGCCTGCGATCCCAGCCCTGTCCAAGCCATACTACTCAAGAAATCGTGGCCAAATATTCCGGTGACATCCGATCTGTTTTTTCATTCCTCCAAGTGAAGTCCGTTCTTCTGTTTGTCATCCTGATCACCCGACCTATTCTTTGGCACCAAATTTGACCGTGTAAAGTACTACTCATCCAAAAATCTTGGTGGGGTTCACTCTATGTTTTTTTATTTTTTTTCCTTACCTAAATTCCTTGTGCTATATGTTGTTTTTCATAATCTGTATGGAAGATCACTCGGTCATATTTAAAAAAAAAGAGGAAAGTCCACTTTGACCCCCTGTGGTATGGGCCATGTGCGGATACACCCCCTATGGTTTAAAAGTGTGCACATAACCCCCTGTGGTTTTAAAATTGTGCGGATAGACCCCCTGCCGTCATTTTTTCCGTCCATTTTAACGGACACAACTTTAAAAGACCGATATACCCTCATCAACTCCCTTGATTCATTTTCTTTTTTAAATCTAACTACACCATCCCCTATATCAAAAATTGAATCCAAACCGTTGATATTATAGAATTTGACGAATACTACATCTATGCCAAAATTTAAGTCAATCAAAAAATGAAAAGTTCATGGTTGAATCAATTTTGTTATGAAATTAAATTTTCCAATTTGAATTTACCACAAATTAGATCACTGGGTTATTGATACCTGATCGAGATGAATTTTTACAGAGATATTCTATTGTTTATGTAATACATTATGAACGACTCAGATTATATTTTAGAGGCGTGTGAGATACACCTCCGTTAATATGGACGGAAAAAATGACGGCAGGGGGTCTATCCGCACAATTTTAAAACCACAAGGGGTTATGTGCACAATTTTAAACCATAGGGGGTGTATCCGCACATGGCCCATACCACAGGGGGTCAAAGTGGACTTTCCTCTTTTTTAAATTTCATCATGACTTCAAAAGTTTATTATGCAATACAAGTTATTATCTTTTTTTGGTTTGTTTGAGTTTAATGGTAGATTGGTACAATTTTTTTTGTCGACAGTGCATATAAAAGGGATTGTTTGAGTTTCAATGCAACATTCTTTTATTCTGAATGGGCAGTAATTTTTTTAACAAATTTTTTCATGTTTGTAACCTATTGATCATGTTCGGGATAGCTTAGTTTTTAAATTGATCTTGTTTGTTGTAATGTACATAGATAACAAACTTATCATGTTTGTTGAAATGTTCACATATTGTCATGTTTTTTATTTTATCATATTTTGTTCATCTACCTTGATCGAAACCTACACTTCTCGAAACTTGCCATATTTTCCGACTTTGTCATGTTTTTAAATTGATCTTGTTTTGTTCATCTACCTCGATAAGGTTTTGATCATATTTTTACACATTTATTTTTGTAAGAGTCATATTTTCTTTTTAGATTTTAGGGGAATGAAAATATGAGAGGGAAAAAATTCAAAAGATTAGGTGAGAGAAATGTTTGAAAGAGGAGAGAGAACTGAGATAATTAGAAAAGATAAAAAAAAAAAAAAAAAGAAGAAGAAGAAAGATTTGAAAAATTAGGAGAAAGAAAGGGTAGTTTAGGGTTTAATTGAATTTGAGGATGGAAAGATAAGTATTTAAACACATTAGGATGAACACCTAAAAAAGTAGGATAAAAAGGATGGCTAATTAAGTTTCCCTAATTTTTTTACACCTCATTATTAGGGATTGGAGTAGATATAGCCTCTTGTCATTTAAAAATACCAATTTAGAGCATTCACATTGTGATAAGCAACCATCACGGCCTTCCTTAGAGCCAAGGCTTCCACTACTTTTGCACTTCCAGCGGCCTCCACCTCGCAGGAACGGGCCACTAAAAAATTCCCTTGACCATCTTGTTAGGGGTGCAGACAACCTTCAGTAGTGATTTAGCCCGGGGGTGTAATTTTCACATGGGATCCAACCTATTTTACACAGCAGCTTGTATGTAATTAGGTTAACTTGTTTTTAGAGAAAAACAGAGAGAGGCGAGAGAAAACGCAGGTCTCGGAGAGATTGCGAGAAGACTTGTCTTCTTGATTCGATTTCATAGTGGATTGGTGTGGTTCCCGTGGTTTTTCCTCGCGTTGAGGTTTTCCACGTATATCTTGTGTTCTTTCTTTTTTCCGTTACGCACTATTATTTCTGTGTGCTTGCGATTTATGTGATCCTAGTTTCCAAGATCCGTAGGGCGTTGTGAGTTGAACAAGGAGTTCAATTCCTAACACATCTCTCTTGCTACAACTCCAATTCCACCGCGCTTTCGGTGTTGCCTTGGTCGAAAGCCCTGTCGAAATTCATCTTCACAACATGCTCAATGGGATTACAGAAAAGAGTCAAAAGACTTAAACTGCGCGCCTTGTTATAGGAAATACGGTAGAGATTGGGAAATATTTGATCTTGTTCAAATCTAATAATTAGTAAGTGTACTGTTGGGTTGGAAAAGATTAAAGAATCAAATCAAAAGTATCTCTATGGAATGTGGTCGTTAATATATAGGCTGCCCTTTTGTTTAAAAAACTTTTAACTGTACTTGAACTTGGGTCCATATTTACTGAGACAATCAATGGAATGAGTTTATTTGAATTCTACTCCTCCTTTGTTAGGACTTAGGTGCAGTAATTTTCTTAGCGTGGTGGAGCAGGATGCATTGACTAGCATAGAGGAATTGTGTTTGCAAGAAGTGGAAGACCTGAGAGAAATATGGCCTGGGGAACTTCAAGCAAAACTAAGGAAGATTGAAGTTTATAGATGTGACCTTTTTCCATCTAATTTGATCGAATGCATGGAAAAGCTAGAACGACTTTCTGTAGAGTACAGTCCTGCTAGTTAGTGGAAGTAGCATTATTTGACTTGGGCGAACTAAATATTGGTGGAGAAGGCAATGGGACGAATATAGCCATAGCATTCCCTTGCTTAGCTTTTTGAGAATTGAGTTTCTACCAAAGTTTGAGGCATGTTTGGGCGAATTATCCACCAACAATATCTCAAGGCTTTCAAAATTTGAAATCCCTATATGTGTCTTTATGCGGCAGCTTGAGAATTCTGGTCTCACCTTTCATTGCCAGACTTCTTGTGAACCTAAAAGAACTACATATAAGTGAATGTATGGCGATGGAAGCAATCATTGATTGGGATGAAGAAGAAGTAGATGACGGAGTGAGAATAGATACAATCGTCTTTCCACAACTAACTTCCCTCGGGCTTTGGCAACTTCAACTCCTGACGAGTTTCTACCTCCAAGGTTGCACTTTCCAAGGATCGTTTTTGAAAAAAGTGCAAATTTGGGAATGTCCGGCATTAAAGTCACTCCCTTCGGCAGTCCAACGCGTAATCAACGAGCAATGTTGTTACCAAATTTTGTGGTTTCTATTCAATTGACGGAGAAATGCCAATCGACGGGAAACTGTTTTGTGATTTGCTGAAATGTTGATGTAAAAGTTGAGTTTGGTTCCTTGCCGTTTTTAAGACTTCTTTGAAAACAAATAATGAAGTGGATGAAATATGGAAGAAGAATAATAAATGGACTTTATTAATCTCCAAATTAAGTATAAGTACAACTGACTAAAAGACAGTCGAGTGAACGATTACAAGTTATAACTACTCCTAGAAAAGAAAAGATAAAGGCATGTTGGCGTTGTTTGTTGTATCCTAGAAACTGCCACTAATTCTTATATAAATAAGCCTTCCTACCTTTGAATTTGAATCTTCCCTCCAATCCAATGACGGTTTTCTCATCTCTTCGTCCCTTTGTAAGAATAACCTCCACAAAAGAACAAAACAAATAACTTCCATGATAGAATATGCACACACGTTACATAACTGCTCATTTGATCATGAGACAACTGGAAACACCTTTTGCCACCTGTGATCCAATCGTCAGAGAAAACAAACAATAGTAATCAATCGACGGAAGAAACAAACTTCACACCCCATTAATTAATATGTTAAGCCTTATTATGGCTTTATATAAATTCGATTTATTAATCCAACCATAAGTTCCATTAACTTTCCAATAGTACCCTTCCATTTATGCCACGTGTCACTCAATCGACGGAATAAATGAAAATCACAGATATGGTATAAACAAAGGGTAAGTTTAGGAATGATACAAGTACTCCGATCCAAACATCATCATTCATACATCAAATATATTCTATTAAAATCTAATCGGCATGCATATGCAACGCGTAATTAAAGAGCAAAAGGGTAAGTTTAGGAATGGTACATATATTAATTTCAAATATCATCAGCCATACATCTGATCTATGCTATTATAATCTAATCGCCATGCATTCTATTTCTTTTTTTATATGCTGTTTATTAGATTAGATATACAGAATCCAAAAAATAATAGTCTATTGATTTTGAATACAATAATAAAACATTGAGATAACGTTAGAGGTAGAATTCTCTTGAGTTGTCCTTCAGAAACAAAAAAGAAAGGGGTTTGAATTTTATTTGTCCATTTGATTCATTGACTCATCATTCATCAATCCATGGAAAAAGCTATTATATCCCCTTAGCAAAAGGGATACCGTAATGAAGATTTTGACCGATCAAACAGGCATAACATGAGTAAAACATGCATTTACCATATGGAGGTATAACAATATTTTCCACAAAATAGGCATAGCATAAAAAACAAGATCATTCAATGGCATAATATAAAACCAAAAAATTAAAGTTATAACACAAGCCACAAAAGGCATAACATTTTGAGGAACCAAAATACTAACCATTTGAAGGCATGACATTGTTCAACCAAACCACCTGCATAATTGCATATGTAACATTTACTAAAAATTAGCATAACATTGACACACCTCGATTCTAGTGCATAGTAAAAACCATGAAGAGGCATAACATAAAAACATTTAACCACATTCAAGCATAACAATAACCAAAACTAAGAGTAACATATAGCACAACCTTTTCATAACACCAAAATATTCCATGATTATTCATGGCCACCTTACGGATATACTCTGTTCTCATTTATGAAAATTCATATTTATAAAGTTGAGATGTATTTTCATGGCATTTTTTTTTACAAAAATATGCCATGATTATTTATGGTCACTTTACGGAGAGAAATTTTTGGGTGGAAATAGGGTGTTGCTAACGTGGTACCCGTGCAGTACATCCAAACCATCAAAAAAATGCAAGCGACGGTCCGGATGCAAAGGTACCGAACAGATCTAACAGAAAGGAAAAAGAAAATGAAAAGGCTATTTTGATCCAGATTGTCAGTTGCACGGCTTGGATGCACTGATCGGGTACCACGTGGTACCCTATTTGAACCCAAAAATTTCTCCTTTACGGGTATACATTATTGTTTATGAATATTCATTTTCAAATTTATGCTATGTAGAGACTCGGGTATTTTTTTTTTATTAAAATTATTGTTAAAATGCCTAAATTGAGAGAGTATGGTTAATTGGTGATTAATTGAATTGATGACTTAAGTGATAAAATGGAAGATTGGGGGAGTGAGTGTGTGATTTAAAGATATAAGAGTATACATAGGGTTGTGAACATGTAGGAGATCATTTTCTCCCCTTTTCTCTCTCTCATCCATTCCCCCCTCCCTCTCTCATCCGGCCATCTCTCTCTCCTCTAATCTCACTCAAAACTCCACTCAATCTCGCAAAATCTTCAAGAATCAACCTCATTTTAGCCTTCCATTCGCGTTCTTAAGCTCGGAGATCCTTGGGTCGAGCTTGAATCGAAGTTTCGGAGTTCGAGAGGTTATGGCTCGTTCAAAAACGCTTGAATCTCGGCCATTGTTGTGAGGTAGAGACTTCTTTACCTCTTCTATGTGTTTATTGGTGTAGATTCGTGCCTTGGATTGTTGGATTTTGGTTGTTGTTCATGCTTTGAAAATCTGCTGAAATCGCTGCTCGAAACCTCGTGGTATCGATACAGATTAAGTGTTGTATCGATACCATAAACTTATCATTTCTAACAGTTAATGTTGTATCGATACGGATTATGTGCGTATCGATACCAGGAGCTTAACTCTAGTTTTGCTCCTGCTGCTCTTCCGTCGATTGTTTTGACCCCCAATCACTTCTAAATCCTTTTGGACACCTCCTAACCTATCTTAAGCTTGTCTAATTGACATCCTTTGTGTAGAGACCCGTATTTTTCAGAAAATATTTAAAGATCATATAAATGTCAAAAATTGGGAATAATGAGAAAAAGTGGTTTAATGGGTGATTAATTGATTTGGGGATTGAAGTGAAAGAATAGAGTGTTGAGGGATTAAGTGTGTGATTTAAGGATATGTGAGTATAAATAGGGGTGTATGTATGTAGGAGAGCATTTTTTCTCCATTCCCCCTCTCTCTCTACCGTCCCTTTCTCTCTCTCTCTCTCCACCGGCTCATCTATCTCTCTCCTCTTCTCACTCAAAAACCTCACTCAATCTTGCAAAACCTTCAAGAATAAACCTCCCTCCGACCTTTCGATCGTGCCTAGAGCTTGGAAATCCTTGGGTCAAGCCCGAATCGAAGATTTGAAGTCCAAGAAAACTAGGGCTCGTTCGAATCTCGGAGATCTTTGTTATCATCTCGAGGTAGGAATTTCTTTACCTCTTTTATGTGCATATATGTTAAAATGATGTAGAAATCGTGCTTGGATCATCCCCCTTTGGTGCTTTGAATGTCTGTCAAACTACAAAAAATCGCCTTGAAACAGCGCGGTATTGATACCCAAAAATGGGGTATCAATACCCCATCCGTCTCTGGACTTCCAGCTTGCCAGGTATTGATACCTGACTCTGGGGTATCAATACCCCTTGTTGTTCTAGACAGCTTTGATGCTGTTTTGTGTTCCTTCGATCGTTTCAACCCCCAATCGCTTCTAAACCCCTTTTGGATACCTTCAAGCTCATCTTTTGCTTATCTAATTGACTTCCTATGATTAGTGGATGTTATTCTTGAACCGTTGGCCCTCCGTTGGTAATGATTAAATGATAGTTTACTTGATTAAATGTCAATAAGATGCAATTTGTGATTGATTGATTAATTATGAACGTTTGTGGTACATATGTGATATAGTCGACATCTTGTAACACATTTCATGTATGATTGTGGTCTCAGGAAGGTTATAGCTTGTATATCGAGTAAGGAAATAGTTGTTGATGTCGGGAGTTGATTTAGGAAGTCTCGTAACGCAAGGGGTGGTAATACGAAGACTTAGGCAGTCCCGTAACGCAAGGGGTGATAATACGGTGACCCGAGTTGTTAGGGATCACTGTGACGCAAGGGGTGGTAACACGGTAATCATCATGGTGTTATACGGTAATGCAAGGGATGGAAATACCGATGGAGGTGATTGGCGATAGTGGGTTGTATCGAGGTTATTTGAGTTGTTTGACATTGAGTGAACTTGGTGACATCTTAAGCTATAGGCATGTGATAGAATGATCACGATGAATGTTGGGAATACCCTTAAATCACTTGTTTTCCATCGTTTGAGCTGTACGTCTTGCCTTCGTTTCACTTGTACATTTCATCATGTTTACATATAGAACTGGTAAAGGTTTTCCTACTGGGCTAGTGTAGCTCAACCTAATCTTTCTTTTCAGGACAAAATGCTGGACAATAGCTCGCATGCTATGTGTGCTTGGAAATGAAAGACCTTTTTTTGGAAGTTAATCTCAAGTAGTTACTTCGCATCTTTGTATTAACTTTATTTTATCAGAGATGTAATTGTAACTTATTATCTCAATCTTTTTAACTAAACATTTGTAACATTCTAAACAAGATCGTACTTGCATTTACGTATATTTGGGGCCGAAGTGCCATAGTTGTAAATCTTTGATCGTAGGAATTTAAATTGTAATTTAAGACAGATGGAAATTCTTTTGGGTAATATGTATGATATGCGAGGTTCTTCATTTAAAATGTATTACTTAAATATGTTGAAAATCGAGGGCGTGACAAATTGGTATCAGAGCATATAGGATTGAATACTTTGAGACCGTGGGGAGACGTTTAGTCTCATGGGTTCAAAATATTACAACTTTCTACATAAATCATATGCGCTTGTGTGATCGACGTTCATTATACTAAGTGACATCGTATTTACATTTGAATAGAGCGACGTGTTGTTGTCGACTTGTGTTAGGAGTTAGAGGCTTGACCTTGTAGGTGTTTTGGTTGCCGTTGATTGCTCCCTTTCTTTAATTCTTGTGATGGCTTAAAATTACTTGTTCTGTGAGTATGTATGTTTGTAGAAAGTTAGGTCTTAATGTGGTTGATGTGAGGTGATTAGACTTGGTGATGGTTATGTTTTTGTGAGTATTCTGTGTGTTTGCCTTTGTCATATGCTAAATACACTAGGTGTTTGTTTGTGTTATCTTGAGTGGTAGAGTTTGAATCCACAGTGTGTCTAATATGTTTAAGTTAAGAGATGTTTGATTACAAAAGGTGGATATATATAATATGTGTGAAATTTTTTTTTTTCTAAGATTTTGAGGATCTAACTCCAAATATTCAACCTGAAGTGAGACTGGCCATCGTGACTTCATGATTGAACATTTAGAGGAGATGCTCTTTAAATAGAATAATCAATGGAAAAGTTTACTTTCTCTACAAAATTGAATATAGATGGGTCATATGATGTCATAGTCAAAAATTGTACTTGCTCATTGATTTCATACTTTCGTATGTGGGAATACTTCGATATGTAAAATTCAAGATGCAAAAGAACAAAGAGTAATATTATAACGAGTATGCATGCTTAATGACCACATGCTATCTAGTGAGTTCATTGTGACTGTCTCTATTTTTTTTTTTAAAAGATGTGTGTTATCCTATCTTAGTGAAAAGGAAAAGGAGTTGTCGATAGTGACTTTCTAAAGTCTGACACAATATCATGACAGGCAGTAAAGTATTGCGCATCTAAGTTAAAGGAATTCAACTATTTTCTCTTTTAGATCAGTTACTCCGAAGGTTTTGCTTAAGTAGGTGTTTGATTTTTAAGGGAGTGTTAGTGTTGGAGAGGTCTAGTACTTATTAGGATCTAAACCAAAATTAGTGGATAGATTGGTGGATCATGGGAAATTAGGAGATGTTTCTAAGATCACATTGCCTGTTTATCTTTACGATATATATATATATATATATATATATATATATATATATATATATGTAGTGGAGTAAATGACTTGTGATAACGAAGAGCCCTTGAACATCTTTTGTCTTGAACCCTGAAGGGAGAGAGGACTCGGTCTTTATTGTATGTCCTGTTGAATGTTTGACTGACGCTTGTCTTTTGTAAGTGAAGTGCTTGTGTGCCCGATTGCCTAACCCTTACATGCTTACGTCCTTCACGCGATGTGGGGTATATGCTTATATGATCTTACTTGCTTGAGAGTGAATCGACACACCCTAGGTATGGTGCGCTATTAAATCTAGACCTAGGCGTAAAGCGAGTTGTTGTAATGATAAGACAAGCGATCTGGGCCCAAGTTGGGAATCTTGTGAAGTCGATGAGTGTACCAGAGTTTGTAGGATAAAATGTGAGGAGACTTGGGGTTATCAAAAAAAAGAGGAGAAGTATTAATTGTTTGGATTGTTGTTTTGAGTGACTACATCTAGAGAGTGGCCAGGAGCACCTTAAATCCTACTTGTTAACCCTTTTTATATAGGCAATTAGGGCTGTAGTATTGTTGTCCGTTGAACGCTATGTGTAGTCTTAGGGCATCCAAATGCATCTCTTTTTCTTAAGTTATTTGAGTAAGTGTGGTCAAGTTATAGTGTTAGATGACTCGTTTATTGATATGAAAACAATGTGTGATAACTATATGGACCTTAAAATGCAAGTAAATGAATGTGAAATGGTCCTATAACATCTTTATATGATTTGTGTTTGAGAAATGAGATGTTGCTTTTCCTTATGTCATGTAGAAAGACAAAAGAGTTTAATTGGTGGAGAGTTATTATTTATTGTGGGAGTTTGCAGTTTAAAGAAGTATAAGGGAGGTTGCTATGGCAATAAGAGATAGAGTTCCTCAATGAGTTGAGTCATAGTGACTATTAGAGTGGATAACCTTGACTAAGAGTAAACGATTTGGTGCATGAGTCAGGTTCAAAACATCAGAAAGTGTCAAATTGTTATCGTAAAGGTTTAGAAGAGAACACTTATGAAGAATTAGAGTTGTTACTACTTACATGAAGGAACCAATTTGTGACAAATGTTAAAATCATAAATTACAATTTTTTGGATTAGCTTGCAGCACAAGAGTTTTTTTTTACAAATTTGGTAGATCTAGACTGTAATTAAGTTGGTTTCGAGCTTAGAGAATGATTGTTTGGGGATATACAAATTTCTTTTGTAAATTATCATGACGGTGGGCGTGTATTACCTAAAGGCGAGTGGGGTTATGTTGCTTTTCAAATTTTGAAGATGAGTTGGTTATATAACCAGTTATGGAGAATAAAGATAAACTGCCTAGTTTAGAATATTTTGACTTTTAGCACTAGTAGTCAAGGATGGTGACGAACCGAGGGAGTAGTAATAGGAATTAGCCGTTGAATCTCGGCCAATGTTGCGAGGTAGAGACTTCTTTATCTCTTCTATGTGTTTATATGTTGATTTGGTGTAGATTCGTGCCTTGGATTGTTGGATTTTGGTTGTTGTTCATGCTTTGAAAGTCTGCTAAAATCGCTGCTCGAAACCTCGTGGTATCGATACAGATTAAGTGTTGTATCGATACCATAAACTTATCTTTTCTAACAGTTAATGTTGTATCGATACGGATTATGTGCATATCGAAACCAGGAGCTTAACTCCAGTTTTGCTCCTGCTGATCTTCCGTCGATTGTTTTGACCCTCAATAACTTCTAAATCCTTTTGGACACCTCCTAACCTATCTTAAGCTTGTCTAATTGACTTCGTTTGACCATTCGATGTTATCCTCATTCCGTTGGTCTTCCGTTAGCGAGAACCAGATAAGAAATGACTTGGTTAAGACATTGTTAAAGTTCATTCTCTATTTATTCTTGGTATTTGTGATCATTCATGGTGCGTTTGTGATGATGTAGGCATAATGTATGACGTCTTACCTAAGTATGGATCATGGGAGAGTCTTAGCTTGCGTATTATATGAGAAAATAGTTGATTGGGTCGGAAATGGGTTTAGGGAGTCCCATGACGCAAGGGGTGGTAATACGGAGACTTAGAGGGGTTTCGTAACACGAGGGGTGGTAATACGGTAACCCAAGTTGCTAGGGAACACCGTGACGCAATGGGTGGTACCACGGTAATCCTTGTAGGGTGATACAGTAACGCAAGGGGTGGAAATACCGATGGTGGGAGTTTGGGTTAGCGAGTTGAGTTGAGATTGTCGAAGTTATTGTGTCATGTGACTTACGCACTTAATCTAGATAGAGGTTCATTGACGAATTGATTGATTACTATCTGTCGAACTGCATTTCCTTATCCTCTTTCGTTTGCACTTATCAACATATTTGCATATAGAGTTGGTAAAAATTTTCCTATTGGACTAGTGTAGCTCAACAAAATCCTTCCTTTCAGGTTCAAATGCCTGGTAATAGACTGCATGCTATGGTGTGCTTGGACATGAAGATTTTTGGAAGCTAACCTCTTTTAGTTACTTGTTCATCTTCGTAAAAGACTTACTTTTGGTCAAAGATGGCTTTGTAACTAATTTGCTCTAGAATTATCATTTGACTCTAAAGTTGTAATATTCTAGCATGTTGTACTTATATCTAAGCTAATTTGGGCCGTGGTGTCATGGTTGTGTTTCTTTAAACATGGGGACTTGTTTGTAAATTAAACAGGTGGGAAACTCTTTTGGGTAATATGTATTATATGCGAGGTTCGTTTATTAAAATGCATTATTTATTTATGTTAAAAATTGAGGACGTGACAAATTGGTATCAGAGCGTCTAGGTTAGAATACTTTGAGACCGTGGGGAGACTTTCAGTCTTATGGGTTCAAAATGTTATGTTTTTTGCATAACATATGTGTGCTTGTGTGCATTGATATTGCTTGACTTACTTGGCTTCACGTTTCAATACAATAGAGAGGTGTAGAGTCGCTTTAACCTGTGTTGGGATAGTTGGAGGTTTTGACCTTATTTGATAATGTTGCGATTGATAAACCTTATCTTTCTTATAACTTGTAGCGAGATGTCTCCGAGAACGCGTGCTAGGGCAAGTGAGGTCGAAAGTAGGGGTGGCCGTGGCCGTGGCCGTGGTCGTGGTCATGGCCGAGAAGCACCGGTTGACGATGAGGTTAGCCACCATGGAAAAAATCCGAATGGGAATCCGGGGGAAGGGACCGGACACGGTTAAGGAGAGGAGGTACCAATCGTTCAAAATCCTTTTGCTAGGGATTTCGTTGCAGCTCTTGCGGCTGCAAACCTTTTAAATCCAGCTCCTAAGGAAAGTGCAGATAGTCGTGCTATGATAGCAATGAGGGAGTTCAGCCGTAGAAATCCACCTACGTTTGATGGGTCGAGCTGTGACCCTCTTGTGGCCGATCATTGGCTGGCTCAAATTTGAAAACTTTTCAGGGCTCTTCAGATAACGGAGGATGACTTGCGGGTGAATATAGTGGCCGTTCAACTTACCGAAGAAGCGAATGATTGGTGGGAGTCAGTCTTAGAATCAAAGAAAGACGCAAGGAGAGCGGCAAGGACCGCGGCTCAAGCAAATGAGCCGGATATTGAGAACTTAACTTGGGCAGAGTTTAAGGTGCTCTTCGAGGAGCAATACTTTCCGCAAACGAGTCATGATCAGTTGAGGGACGAGTTTGAAAGGTTAGAGCAAGGGGATCTGACAGTGTCAGAGTACGCCTTAAAATTTCAATCCTTGTCCTTTTTTACGTCGGAGTTAATGGCAACCGAAGAGAGGAAGTGTAGGCGATTTGAAAAAGGGTTGCAGGAGACCGTGAAGAAGTTTGTTATGGCACAACGCAAAGGGAGATTTTCTGAAGTCGTTGAGTGTGCGAGGAGCATCGAGACACTGAGGGAGACACCCAAAAATACTAAGGTTTGGGAACCGAGACAACCAGTGGGGGGTATGAGTTCTTCATTGGGGAGTTTCAATAGAAATGGAAGGAAGAGACAAAGGGATCAAATGTCGACTTCGTAGGGTCCGTCAAATTTTAGGCCTCCACCTTCTTCTTCGTTCGGGACTCGGGGAGTTTCCAATAGACCCTCAATCATATGCCATGAGTGTGGTCAGGCGGGGCACATTTGCCCTCAGTGTCCGCGGTTTTTGGGAACATGCTTCACTTGTGGGAAAATTGGTCATTTTGCTAGAAATTGCCCGCGTGGGGATGGGACACATAGCGAGTCTGGTTCGGTGCAACAACCAAGGGGTGTACAGAGTTCTAATCGACAATCTTTTCAGGGTAATCAGAGGCAGCAACAGCCTCATTTCCGTCAGACCACTTCGGTTTAGGGATCTCAGGTTGAGAGGGGAACTAGTTCATCTACGCCTACTCAGGGTTCCGGTCATCAGGGTGGACATGCCCAGGGTCAAACTACTCAAGGGAGGGATTTTGCTATCACTTCTGCTTTTCCGCCTCCACCACCTCCTGTAACTTCTCAGGCCCCAGAGACTTCGGTTGTGAGGGGTACATTTCTCTTATTTAACTCCTTTGCTAGAGTACTCTTTGATTCTGGAGCGTCGCATTCTTTTATTGCTGCATCTTTTGCTTGTGCTTTGGAATTGGAAATGGAGAATATCAGTCCTCCATTGATTGTTGACACACCTATAGGAGGTAGGTCGCTGTTAGATCGCATTTGACGGGATTGTGAGCTTATTATTCGAGATTTTCATTTTACATTTGATTTTATCATGCTGAATATGTCGGGGTTCGACCTTATTTTGGGAATGGATTGGCTGTCGACGTTCCATGCTACTATAGATTGCTTTAAGCGTCGGGTACGTATTTGTCCGCCTGGGGGTTCTTGTTTCGAGTTCTTCGGGGAGCGTCGAGAACCGATAGAACCATATCTATGTGAGTCTCGGGAGCGTGAGTCAATGTATGCCTTATTAACAAGTTTGGCGTTTGATGAGGATGTGTCCGCGCATGGGGAGCTACCTTTTGTTGTTTGTGATTTTTCGGACGTGTTTCCTAAGGCGTTACCCAGTTTACCACCCCAGAGAGAGATTGAATTCACTATTGACTTACTTCCTGGTACCGCTCCTATCTTCGTACCTCCTTATCGCTTCGCACCTGCCGAATTAAGGGAAATGAAGGTTCAGTTGCAGGAATTGGAGAATTTGAGGTTTATTCGTCCGAGTACGTCACCGTGGGGAGCACCGGCTTTGTTCGCTCAAAAGAAGGATGGGTTGCTTCGTTTATTTATCGATTACCGTAAGTTGAACGACGTAACCTTTAAGAATAAGTATCCTATGCCTAGAATCAACGATTTGTTTGACCAACTTCGTGGCACCACTTGTTTCTCTAAGATCGATTTGAGGTCCGGTTACCACCAGTTGAGGGTTCGGAGGGAAGACATTCCTAAGACCGCTTTTCATACCCGATATGGCCACTATGAGTTTGTTGTTATGCCCTTTGGATTGACGAATGCGCCGGCAACCTTCATGGATTTGATGAACCGCATCTTTCGTGCTTATGTCGATCGTTTTGTAGTTGTTTTCGTGGATGAAATCCTTATCTACTCGTCTTCGGAGGAAGAGCACCAAACTCACCTTTCTATCGTTCTTGACCTCTTGAGAGAACGCCGTTTGTATGCCAAGCTTAGTAAGTGCGAGTTTTGGTTATCCGAAGTTAAGTTTTTGGGTCACGTTGTATTGAGAGATGGGGTGTCCGAGTGATCCGGGAAAGATAGAGTCCGTAATGAATTGGCAACAACCAAAGAATGTGTTCGAGATTCGTAGTTTCTTGAGCTTGGCCGAGTATTATCGTCGTTTTGTACTTGATTTCTCTCGCCTAGCGGCTCCGTTGACTAAATTGACTCGTAAGGGGACTCATTTCGTTTGGAGTGACGTGTGTGAGAAAGCCTTTGAAGAATTGAAGAGAAGATTGACTATCGCGCCGATTTTGATCGTGCCCGAACGGGGAGCTAGCTACTTCGTGTATTGTGATGCTTCGACAGAGGGGTTGGGGTGTGTTTGATGCAGTTGGGGCGAGTGGTAGCGTATGGATCGCGGAAATTAAAGACTCACGAGAAGAACTACCCTACCCATGACTTAGAACTTGCGGCCGTCGTCTTTGCATTAAAGAGTTGGCAGCATTATCTTTACGGTGAGAGGTTCGAAGTCTTTTTTGATCATAAGAGTATAAAGTACTTGTTCTCTCAAAAGGAGCTTAACTTGCGACGTCGATGGATGGAACACTTAGAGGACTACGATTTTGAATTACAATATCATCCGGGAAAGGCGAATGTAGAAGCGGATGCACTAAGTAGAAAGTCGACACACCTTGTGAGTTTAGCTATCCACGAGTGGAAGACGATGAACGACTTAGGTTCGTATGCGCTACATTTTGAAGAGGTCAGTGATGGAGTCACTTTGTGCAACTTGACCGTTCAATCGACCTTGTCAAATCGGGTAATTGAGGCTCAATGGCAAGTTGAAGAAGCGGGAGGGTATCGTACCAAATTTCTTAGCGGAAATGCTCGAAAGGGGTGGATGATACACGCCGATCAAGGTTTATGATACCAAGAAAAATTGTTCGTACCCATTTCGTGCCCGGAGGAAATTTTGAGGGAATTTCACCACTCATCGCTAGCCGTGCATCCGGGAGGAACGAAAATGTACCATGACTTACGTAGATAGTTTTGGTGGCCGGGAATGAAGAGAGATGTTGTCGTCTTCATGTCCAAATGTCTCACATGCCAACAAGTCAAAGCAGAGCATCAACGACCCGCGGGGGAGTTGCAACCATTGCCAGTGGCCAAATGGAAGTGGGAGAACGTGACAATGGATTTCGTTACCGGTTTACCGAGATCACCGAGGGGGCACGATGCCATTTGGGTGATAGTCGATCGATTGACCAAGTCAGCGCATTTCTTATCGATTCAAGTTACAGATTCGATTGATACGTTTAGCTGTTTGTACATCCGCGAGATTATCTGTCTTCATGGGATACCCATTTCTATCATGTCGGATTGAGATCCAAGGTTTACCACGCACTTTTGGCAGAGCCTGCAGGCTGCTCTTGGCACCAACTTCTTGTTTAGCATCGCATATCACCCTCAAACGGATGGGCAATCTGAAAGAACGATCCAAATTCTTGAAATTATGCTTCGGGCTTGCGTTATGGACTTTTGGGGTAGTTGAAAAGATCACCTACCCTTAGTCGAATTTGCATACAATAATAGTTACCAGTCCAGTATCGAGATGGTGCCGTATGAAGCTTTGTATGGGAGACCGTGTCGATCACCCGTTTGTTGGACCGAGTTGGGCGAGGCTACGTTGGTCGGGCCGGAATTGATCCAAGAAACTTCCGAGAGCATGAAATCGATTCGTCAACGTCTTCTTGAAGCACAAAGGAGAACTACCGAGCAATTTAAATCGATTTGCCAACGGTTGATAACCGCGCAGAGTAGACAAAAGAGTTATGCCGATCGTCGTCGCCGACCGTTATCATTTGAAGTGGGGGATCACATGTTTCTTAAGGTGTCGCCGCATCGGGGACTATCTCGTTTTGGGCAAAAGGGCAAGCTTTCACCGCGTTTTATCGGGCCATTTGACATTATCGAGAAGATTGGGGAAGTCGCGTATCGATTGGCTTTACCACCGAGATTATCGGGTGTTCATGATGTGTTCCATGTATCGATGTTACGAAAGTATGAGCTGGATCCGTCACACGTTCTAGAGTGGTCCAAACTAGAGTTGGAAGCTGATGCATCGTATGGGGAGGAGCCGATACGTATCATAGATTCGCACGAGCAAATTTTGAGAGTTAAAACCATTCTGTTAGTGCGAGTCTTATAGAGTCATCTCGGGAAAGAATAGTCGACGTGGGAAAGGGAAGACGAAGTGAGAGAGAAGTATCCGCATTTGTTTCCAAGTTAATCAATGTGAGTCTCGAAATTTCAACCTTATGATTGTTAGTTTATTGTTTGGTAATATGTATTGTTGCATGAGCATGATAACTAGATGCATGATTTTGGTTGGCTTGCATTGTAAATTTCGGGACAAAATTTCTTTAAGGAGGATAGATTGTAGAGACTCGGGTATATTTTATTTTATTTTATTAAAATTATTGTTAAAATGCCTAAATTAAGAGAGTATGGTTAATTGGTGATTAGTTGAATTGAGGACTTAAGTGATAAAATGGAAGATTGGGGGAGTGAGTGTGTGATTTAAAGATATAAGAGTATAAATAGGGGTGTGAACATGTTGGAGATCATTTTCTCCCCTTTTCTCTTTCTCATCCGTTCCCCCCTCCCTCTCTCATCCGGCCATCTCTCTCCTCTAATCTCACTCAAAACTCCACTCAATCTCGTAAAATCTTCAAGAATCAACCTTATTTCGGCCTTCCATTCGCGTTCTTAAGCGTGGAGATCCTTGGGTCGAGCTTGAATTGAAGTTTCGGAGTTCCAGAGGTTAGGGCTCATTCAAAAACGCTTGAATCTCGGCCATTGTTGCGAGGTAGAGACTTCTTTACCTCTTCTATATGTTTATATGTTGATTTGATGTAGATTCATGCCTTGGATTGTTGGATTTTGGTTGTTGTTCATGCTTTGAAAATCTGCTGAAATCGCGACTCGAAACCTTGTGGTATCGATACAGATTAAGTGTTGTATCGATACCATAAACTTATCTTTTCTAACAGTTAATGTTGTATCGATACGGATTATGTGCGTATCGATACCAGGAGCTTAACTCTTGCTCCTGTTGCTCTCCCGTCGATTGTTTTGACCCCCAATCACTTCTAAATCCTTTTGGACACCTCCTAACCTATCTTAAGCTTGTCTAATTGACTTCCTTTGACCATTCGATGTTATCCTCGTTCTGTTGGTCTTCCGTTAGCGAGAACCAGATAAGAAATGACTTGGTTAAGACATTGTTAAAGTGCATTCTCTATTTATTCTTGGTATTTGTGATCGTTCATGGTGCGTTTGTGATGACGTAGGCATAATGTATGACGTCTTACCTAAGTATGGATCATGGGAGAGTCTTAACTTGCGTATTATATGAGAAAATAGTTGATTGGGTCGGAAATGGGTTTAGGGAGTCCCGTGACGCAAGGGGTGGTAATACGGAGACTTAGAGGGGTTTCGTAATGCGAGGGGTGGTAATACGGTAACCCAAGTTGCTAGGGATCACCGTGACGCAATGAGTGGTAACACGGTAATCCTTGTAGGGTGATACAGTAACGCAAGGGGTGGAAATACCGATGGTGGGAGTTTGGGTTAGCAAGTTGAGTTGGGATTGTCGAAGTCATTGTGTCATGTGACTTACGCACTTAATCTAGATAGAGGTTCATTGACGAATTGATTGATTACTATCTGTCGAACTGCATTTCCTTATCCTCTTTCGTTTGCACTTATCAACATATTTGCATATAGAGTTGGTAAGATTTTCCTACTGGACTAGTGTAGCTCAACAAAATCCTTCTTTTCAGGTTCAAATGCCGGGTAATAGACTGCATGCTATATATGGTGTGCTTGGACATGAAGATTTCTAGAAGCTAACCTCTTTTAGTTACTTGTTCATCTTTGTAAAAGACTTACTTTTGGTCAAAGATGGCTTTCTAACTAATTTGCTCTTGAATTATCATTTGACTCTAAAGTTGTAATATTCTAGCATGTTGTACTTGTATTTAAGCTAATTTGGGCCGTGGTGCCAAGGTTGTATTTTTTTAAACATGGGGACTTGTTTGTAAATTAAACAGGTGGGAAACTCTTTTGGGTAATATGTATTATATGCGAGGTTCGTTTATTAAAATGTATTATTTATTTATGTTAAAAATTGAGGACGTGACATGCTAGATGTAAGTTTTAGTTTAAATTTTGTTTTTAAATTTTAGGCGAGATAGAGAAAATTGAGGAGAGAAGTTTAGAAGAGAAAAAGATAGGAAAAATGGGGGGCTTCACAATCCTCTTGGATTAGTAATCCGGCCAATCAAAACCAAAATAAACAAGACTTTCGAAAGCCCCTCCTCCTTCGTAACCTTATCCCACTCCTGAAATCGGCTATCTAACAGCCTAAGTGTAGAGCAATCACTACATCCAAGTGTATGTCCACTTCGATTGTCAAATGCTGCAAAACTCTTGGATTTGTGGTTGTATTTAACAAAGTATTGTCGGTTTGGTTTTCTTATCATTTTATGTACGATTTTATATGGGCGTTCCACAGATCAGGAGCCCCTACCCCAGCCCTACAAAAATACAAAAGTACTCATTTGTTCACGTACTGATTTTCTAATTGAATGAACCTGCCATTTTGTGGTAGTTGTATTCCTTCATTTTCCTGTTTTGTTTCTGAAACAAATGAAACTTAGCACACGATGATGTGGACAAAATTTTGAGGCTAGCTCACACTTTAGATATCCCAAATTGTCACCGATAGAATTTAGGATTCACATCTAATTAAACCTCTGACACAACATAACTGTAGGGGCAAAAGTGTTCAATAAATTTACACAATCCTTCCACGTATAACCTCAAAACAGTTTCAACTACACATTGACATGGCCATATCAAAGCAATTCAAACATGCATTTCGTCCATGCTCTCCCATCATGATTCATATATACCGATGTAAGTTTCAGTTCCTTTTCCCATCTTATACTCTTATCATTTTTTTTTTATTTCAATCTATAATCTACAATCAAATTTTACGAGTACGTGCATTGTGTGGACACCAGCCACTAGTTGGTAATTTTAGTTTACTATGTTGATTATATGTGGCAAACTACGTAGAAGTGAGCAAATAAAGTCCATTCTACTTGTATTGCGTGCCTTCATCAACATCTTTCAGGAATCTCATTTCTTCTTTTCACTTTGCTGTGAATTGGTTTAGGTAACTTTTTGAACCGCGCATTGGAGATCTCTTCCTCTAAGTAAGGGGCTCAATAATGGAATCCAAAGAAGGTAAGAATTTGGTACGACTCCTCCAACTCATACCAGAAGCCTGTAAACACGTGACATTCACTTAATTTAATGTATTCGAAAAATCTATAGTGTCACCCACCTAAAAGGGGATAACCTATATATATATATACTAGGTGATTGGTTCGTGCCAGCACGAGGAGTTTCGTGCCTGGTTTTCTAAATTTAAGCTATTTACAGTAGAATATGGTTTGGAGGTAGTCTGCATATATTTGCATGATTTAGTTACATAAGGAGAGAGTGCAGGAGTTTAAAAGCAAATCATGCAAACCAAAAAATTTGTTTTCAAAGTTCTAGGATAGTGAAGCTAACAATAGACACGGTTGCACATCATATAAGCTATAGTCAAAAGCAGTCTTTGTTACTTTCTACTACAAGTATGCAATACTATAATTACCACATTCTGAAATAAGTTTGTAAAGACCAAGACCTTCACTTTATATATATTGACTGAGATTTCATCAAAATAAACAAAAAGCAAGAGATGCTACCGCACAAGTTAAAGCTTTCTATACTGTCTTTTACTATCGTCACCTATGTCAAATGCAACATAGCATTACCAAATGTTCATAACCATTCAAATATTCTTTCATTATCTTGTATTGCATCAAACACCACAACCCTAACTTCGTGGTTTGCTGGCATTGCAACAAAGATAAAATCTGTCCATTCGAGCTGTAACGCTTCAATAAACTCACCAAAGATAGGATAGTTGAGAGACATATATTATTATAACGAATGGTCCAGGTTCATTTGCCCATTCTGATTGAAATCTCATCCAAGCTTAAATTATGAAGAACCGGAGATAGTTTTCGAACAAATTCCTGCACGATAATGAATGGTAGCTTAAATTAGTAATTAAGAAATAAAACATAGCTAATTTATCAATGTCTAATATTCAAGTAACAAAACACATTAACAAATTCTATTAACTCAGACCGTGGCATTAAAGATTTCTGATCGGAATTTTAACTGCCAAGAAACCCCCAACAGCTGTTGAGATCATCTGGAACCATCTACGCTTTAAGAGACGAGGAGAGAAACCAAAGATCCAAACGCGTGCACGATATCGGTAAATTATAACCGGAAAGATGAAACTACCCCGAATGGCATAACCAAAGGCTCTCCAATTTGAGGGGCAAAATTGAAAAGATTGGCAAGCTAGCAATTTCAGCTTCAACTTTCTTAGTTTTAAAGGTTTAGAAATGGCTCTTACTGTATAATATTGAAGCGCAAGATTCTTTACTACATATCCTTTTCAGTTACGACAACTTAAATACCACCAAAAGGATATCTTTTTCAGCTAGCATGAGGAGTTTCATGCCTGATGTTGCCTTGTTTGCATAATTGAATTTGTAAATTTAAGCAGTTTATAGTAGAATATGATATTGAAAATTCTCTCCAAGTATGCCTGTGAAACGAAATATACAGGATTCTTTCCAAATGACGCTTCAAAATTTCAACGCGATAACTTACCAACAAAATTTCAACCTGAGAAAAAAAAAAATCGCCATTCTAAAAATTCAATGCGATTCATTGATTTTAATGGTCAACTTACATCTAAAGGACCCTTGAAGCAGTCTCAAGTATAACTCATTGCGCCCCCCAAAAAAAAGCTCGATTTGCAACATTAGAAACAAAATGGTCTGTCAAGGAGTATTTAAAAGGTTTGTAAGAGGACTTCCCGATACCTGTCTAATAATTGTGAGAGCAGCAATTCCACTGCAAAACGAATTGATTTTGCAGTGCTGCCCAAGATCATGATCAATAGAACACAAGTCCTTGTGTAGGAACGCTTCCACATATTAAACCTATGAAGCTTTTTACTGTTTGCAAATTGAAATCCGGGTCAAGCGAAGCTTCTGCAAGCATCTTCTGCCAATTGCTTAACAAAGATGAGGGCATTATTTATCTAACCCTCTTTGCTACATAATGTCCCCATGGGTCATGCCAGACGAAGATTGCACAAAACATCATGTTCTTTTGGCCCCTAAATTCCTACATCCCCAACAGAAACAAAATACTACATCTATCAAAGTTAACAGCCTAAGCAAAACCACATATTCATTTTTATATTTCTCCCATTTGAAAGCAATTAGCAGGCTAAAAACTGTACATACTTGAAGAAATGAAACTCAGGAATGCATAGTCTGTGTGTCTGTGGTTGGATCTTGGATTTGTGGATGGACTTATCTCCGAAAGGAAATTGGAAGGAAATTAATAGCCCCTTTGGACGGTGAGAATGTGAGGAAATAAAGGATTAATGTTTCTTAGCAAATATCACCACTTTGTCGAGATTTTGTGAAAATGCAAAATGGACCGGTAAAACTTCACCATTGTTCATCATTCCCCCTTTTGCTCATCCAACCAAATGAGGGGATTCTACTTTTGGTTCTTTTCTCGCCAGCCAAAGGGGCTTTAAACAATTAGATATAGTTTTTCAATTTTGACTTCATTATCTTCTCCTCTACACTTCCCTTTTGTTACACAATTCCATCCAAACGCAGCCACAGTAACTGTCTTTTAATTTCATGACAAAAAAGGAATTAAGAACACACAATAGAAAAATCTGTAAAAGCATATACCTCCTACACAACGAAGCAATCTTGATTCACCTCTTTTGGAGAAAACGGATGCAGAACTGTCGAACCCATTTGCATTAACACTGCCTGAAGACCAAAGAATCAAGTCATTCTTCTTTGTTTCCTTTGCCATTACTTCCAGCCTCATCCCGACTGCATTTGCCAGAATATTGCCCTTTTTTGATCGAAAGTGATCTCACGAATCCGTTGAACATGGATGAAAATTGCTCCATATCACGCCCTCTCTGCATAACCTGGTTACCAATTCAATAAAGCACACTTCTTATTGATTGTAGATTCAATATTCTAGGCAAACAATAGGATATACAATCCAAAAACTACAAAAGGATAAGTGTGTATATGTAGCCAATCACATAAATATACAAACGAGTAGAGTTGTGCTCGACAGGGAAAAAGAATATTATAGAAGTAGAATACAAGCAGAAAGCCAAGAATATTCAATCTTATATAGAATTCTAGTAGTACATGTATGTAACTCTTGTTTCAGTTGTGTGATAGCATTAGAAAAATGTACAAACACAAAAAAGATAAACATCACAATTTTGAATCTCAAACTGTTACTTCTAGGTTAAAAAGAAACAGAACAAGTACACAGACAAAAGACCCAATAGCTAAACATGCTTCAATTGCTTAAGTCCAAGACCATTCTTTATTTTCCTCCATTTCTCAGCAACCAAACAGGTGTGATTCTGCAAGAAAAGGTAAAGGACTGACTCTCTAAATGAAAACCCACATAGAAATTCTAAACTCGTTTTCTTCCCACCCCCCACCCCCATTTTCTCAGCAACCAAATAACGGATATTACACAAAAAGAAGAAAACCATCCCCAAATAAAAACTCACATACCTCCAATTTTGATTGCTCATCACCCAACCACAGGAAGGACAAATCTGCAAGCACATCATTCCATGCCAACAAGAGCCAAACCACGGCGAATAACATAATTAAAAAATATTAAAAAAACAGACCAAACGCCGCAAACTGGAGAGAAAAAAAACCCTAATATGATAGGTGGCCGGCGGAGGAACGAACTTACCTGATGAGCACTGCAAAAATCTTAGAAGCACATCAGTCCATGCTCTTGAGGGAAATCATACAAACGAGCCACCACCCAAACTCAATCGAAAAACATGAAACCGACAAGACAAACACGACAAAGCCAAACACATAGCAAGCTCATCAGTGATCTTTTCGAACAAAATCAATAGACCGAAATGATGATAAAACTCCATCAAAGCAGTTAAACCAATTTGTCCAACTTTGGCTCAGCTTATAACACATCACATCCACCTCTTTGGTTCTTCAAGTGGGCTCAGAAAAGTATTAGGAAAAGCATGAGGGTACTCATGGCTGCAACAAAAGTTACCACGCCAAGGCACTACCTTCATTAACATTGTGATTGCTTCATCATCGGCCTATTAGGGATACTGAATCACCCATAACCTATCACTGACGTCACTTAACTATATTTGACAATTGGGTAAATATATTATTCAATTTTTTGCAGTTCTAACAACCTATCAAATTATTATTGCAAATCAACCTTTTTTTTTCTATCACAAAGCATGCACTTGATGAGGACAATATTCACATCTAATAACCGTCAATTTTTCAAAATCAGCCCACGTCTTTCTCTAGCAACAAAACCGTAACCCAAAAAATTGATTCACCAAGACTTACTCCATATATACGGTAATAATCCTAAACAAAAATTAAAACCCAAAATCAAAACCCTAACTAAAAATCAAAGTTGGTGATCAAAACCCTAACCCAATAATTTTGAATCCGGAAATCAAACTCGGTGAGCAAAAACCCTAACCTAGAAATCAAAGTTTCTGAGCAAAAATGTGAATCCAGTCCAAAAATTCAAAATTACACCATATAAACAGTCAAAATACAGCCCATAAGCATAAAATCGAAACCCAAAAATCACAAATCGAAAACAAAGACTTACCAAATCCAGAAAATCACAAACCGAAAAACTATGGTTTACTATAAATTGTACCTGATGATATAACAAACAAACAAAGCACAATAGAAGAGGGCCAAGATTGCAGATCCAATCCATCCCTGACCACCAAAATAGCATGACAACAGAGCGAAGACCATAACCATAAAACCCCACCCAGCCGTAGCACAACCACAAACAAGAGGCAAAATCCATGTAAGCCGCACGACTAAACGATCCCGGAAAACCCAGGTAACCAAGCGGAAAGCCAAAAACCAACGGCAACAGACATCTCCTCCCAAAATAAGCACACCACAGGAGGCACAGAGCACAAGGGGAAAGCACGAAAAAACAAAAACGGGAAGAAAAGAACCACAGTCGCAACAGTACTTACCTTTGGACGGCACGCGGCAACGTAGTCGAAGGCTAGGAACCCGGAAAATCGCCCCAAAACTCTCCCTCCCTCCCTCCCTCGCACTCCTCCTCCCTCCCACTCCCACCTGTTTCCGTCTGAACCAGACGGAGGGAAAAAGTGGGGTCTCTGTCAGACGGGGAGGGGGGGAATTCTGGATCAGACCAAAAAGACGGAAATAGCCACGATGTAACCACGCGGACAGCAAGTTGCAAGGGGCATAATTGGAAAAATCGGTAAAAATTGCCAACCCATCCAATTTGCTTCAATTCTCTTAGTTTTTAAACTTAGATATATATATATATATATATATATATATAGAGAGAGAGAGAGAGAGAGAGAGAGAGAGAGAGAGAGAGAGAGCTTCTAATGCGGACCTTTGCATCCAAGCAAAGTGCGGACCTCCCATTTCTTGATCGAATTTCGATTATCCGAACCGCTCAATGTGTTCATCCGAGTAATTTTTGTTTATTTTTTATTAAACAGTTCAAATAAAAACTGCTCAAATCAAGCCCTTTCCGGTCATTTTTTTTGCCAATTTCTCACGGGTATCCTTAAAATCACATTCTGAACACATTGAACGGCTCGGATCATAAAAATTCAATCGGAAAAGGGGAGAAATGAGGTGGTCCGCATTAGAAGCTTACTATCTATCTATATATATACGGATCTCCCATTTCTCGCCTTTTCCAATCGGATTTCGATGATCCGAGCCGCTCAATGTGTTCAGAAAGTGATTTTAAGGGTACTCGCGAGAAATCGGCAAAAAAAATGACCGGGAAGGATTTGATTTAAGCAGTTGTTATTTGAACCGTTAGATAAAAAACAAACAAAAACTGCTCGGATGAATCCTTTCCCAGTCTTTTTTTTTGCTGATTTCTCACAGGTAACCTTAAAATCACGTTCTCAACACATTGAGCAGCTCGGATCATTGAAATTCAATTGGGAAAGGGAGGTCCGCATTTTATTAAAATAAGATAGTCCTTATAAGAAGGGGACTCATATATATATATATATAGTCGACAACTTGTGGATTCAATTAATGCTTAAAAGGTGCCCTGGTAGTTACTTTAGTTATCTTTACCTTGATCAATTAATGGTAAATGGGCAGTTTGGCCATGTTTCTATAACAGGAGTAACTGAAAACAGCACCGGTGAAGAGGACATGGAATTTGGAATGAGTGCGCGTACTCCGCGCAATCAGCGATGATGTGCTCCCTCTGGTTTCAACTGTAATGCTTAACTTCGGCTAATTGTTGTACCTTCTCTTATAAATATGGATTCTAGTACACTTTGTGGATGTTGGAGTACACTTTTTTAGAGTTTGGAATTTGACTTGTTTCGTGGTAGTTGATCGATCGACATGTTTAGTAGTCTTAACAGTAGGACTTGGAAGAGTGAAAACTCAAAATGTTGTAAGCACTTGCAGTTTGATTGCTAATGTTGCACTCTAATTTTCCTCACTCCTACGTTGTCTTGTGAACAATTGAACAATTTTGGTTATGTCTGATACCTGCATCCTTTCGGAAAATATCACCATTTTTGTTGCTTGTCATGTTTTCTGACTTAGACCTATGTAGTTCCTCACTTTGTATTCACCACCAAAACGACCCCTCTGTTTGGATCACACAGAAACGTTACACATCTTACAACACAGTTATTGCCTGTTGCTACCTTTTCTTCTTTTTCTTTTTCGCTTGACAAAGCAAGTTACACTTACGTAATTAAAGAATAATAGAAGTTCACTATATCAACATGCCTGTGTTAATTTTTCTGAAGCATTGGTTGCAAAAAAAAATTTTTCCTGTTACGCAAGAAGGCTAGGGCAACTTAATTTGGTTGCAAATTGCAATTTCCGCGCGTGTTGTTGCTTCATTGGAAAATAGGTAGTAAAGAAAGATTATAGCGATGTACTTGTCACTTGTCTAGGGTTATAACGACCCCTCCAAAGCCTTAGCTATTTGTTGAATTTCGTAATTTTTTTACACCTCGTTGTTAGGGGTTGGAGTAGATTAGCCTCTTGCCATTTAAAAACAGCAATTTAGGATGATATTAGATTGCTTTTAGTGTGACAAACTGTGATGGACAACACTTTTTTTTTTTTGACATAGATGGACAACACATTAATCAACTAAAAACCCATCTTTATCATAACCGATACCTTATTGTCCACGACTAGTCTATGAAAATTTGCACAAACCTAGAGATGTTGATGCATCCAAAATGGCACAAGCATGCAATTGGAAGCAACACAAATTTCATCGACAAATAAAAATACAAAAGAATGTGAGCGTGATAATTAGTAACATTAGATAATTAGTAACATACAAAGATCATAATATTATTATTAGAGACAATTGAGACATCACTTTTTATCGTTTCATTATTATTATGGCCTTTCATATTTTGCTGAGGCTATAATTTGAAGATGTTGGAACAGATTCCCTGATCATCATGATGACCACATTCCAATGATTGATCACTCCTCCTTTTTTTAAAAAAATAATAATTTAAGAACAGTCAATCCATTCATATCAAAGCCCTAAGGCCGAACAATGATTTCAACAAAGGATACAGGATAGAATCAAAACTTTCAAAGTCCAAATACGAGCACTACTGCAAAAGCAGACTATCGAAAATCGTGGGCATAGAACCCAGTCAAACCTTGATAGTAGAAGATCCCACAGGATCCAAAATTCAAACCAGATAGAGCACAAATGAAATCATCGTGCGGTGGATATGCTATCCACGAGCGTCAATCGCCTGCACACTCTTGCCGGAAGACCACGAAACATCAGCGAGCAAACACCAACAGAAGCAACCTCCCAGACGAGCAAACGGATTGCACTTGTTGGGCCAAGTTGCAGGAATATGGAGTTGGGCTCTTGCCTACATATATGCTTACTGTTCTAGGACAAAACTACCCCTCCAATTGGGAAAAAAATGATTCCAAAATTGGACCCTAGCCCATTAACTCATTTACCTCAAGATGGGTGAGTTCCAAATTAGGAGTAGCAAACAATATCGGTTCAGAGTGCTTGGTGTACGTTGTCCACAAGTTCTTCAAAATACAATGATTATGATTGTTGAAGTACTTAAAAAGCACCACAGATGAGTTTAATTGGATTGTCATTCCATTTTATGAATCTTAGAGGATCCATTTCCTAAATTTAATATCACTTGTAATCACCATCTTCAGTGCTGCCGCTACCAAAAAGCTAAAAGAAAGAAACAAATGCTCTTTGCAATAGTAATTTTATTGAACCATATACTAACATTTTACCCATGATCTTGCCTCACCCTTATGCTACTAACAATATGCTAGAAATCGAACTGTCTTCCCATCTTAACAAAAATAAATAAATTCTCAAATAGGTTTTTCGACGAATTATTCATATACAATCATAATTTGCAAAAAGTACCCTTAAATTCACATCTGCTGCCTCAAGATGCAACATGGTACGTTTCACCAATACCCTTTTGGGCATTGCAGTTCACATGTTTAGGTGTATGCAACATAGATAAGTCATTGAAATTGAGCATTCATTTATCCTATCCATCAACCATTACACCTAGAGAAAAAGGAAAAAAAAAATACTACATAACAGAAACGTGATTATGACAACCACAATAATCTCTCCCGAATCTTTTTGGGAGACGACTTCAGAGAGGGCAAGGAAAATTTGGATCAAGAAAGCAAAGACAGCATTTTCATAAATATAGACGTCAAGCAATTATAAGTCTGATAAAAAATTACACTAACAGAAGGGTCTTGCACAATTGGAACAATGTTCCAATGCCTAAAACAGAATAACAAACTTGTAGGAAAGATAAATTACATCAAAAGAATGAAAGGCCACACTAACCTCATAAATAGGGACAACAAAGCTCATAATCACCCATCAGACGAGGACAAAGTCTGTCGCCGCAACTCTTCCTCGGCATTCCTCAAGAACTGATCCCAACCACTCCCTTCACTTGTATCCAAATAATCATAGGGAACTGCAGTTTTTAGTCCTGGCCTTACACCACACTGACTCTCTACCATCCTAAACTCTAATGTATTTCCATCTTCACTATCTTTCCCCAATTCCTCCCAAGTAAACAACAGTGGAAGCGTAAATGCACCCCAAGGGTTAAAATCCAAAAGCTTAACCCGACCGTCCTCTCTAACATAAACATCAAAGGTGTAATTCTCCAAATCAAATTTTAGCCTCACTTCATCAGTAAAAAACTCCTGAATCGCCATTTATAGCTCATTTTTCTGCTCACAAATAGATGGATAAAACCCCGTGACCTCACGTTGGGAAATGCCAACTAGTTGAGGAACGTGCACAAAGCAACAAAATTCCATCTCCGGCTGGAGAGAGGGGGCCACTTTCGACGGGCTAGGAAGAAATTAGAGGGTCTTGATGAAGTTTTATCAATGCACGAATCATATGCATGACGAAGATCATGGACGAGTGAATCGGAAGATCGTTGCAAAAGTGCAATTTCACTGAAAATGGTGCACTTGAGGGTCCCAGTGGAGCTGATCCAAGCGGAGGATTTAGGTGAACTCGAGTTCAGCTTAGGAAAAACAGCACCCCCAAGGGTCTCAATTGATTCCTTGATCTGGAATTCAAGTTCTGGGAATGAAGGTGGTGGATAAGTTTTTTCTGATTCATCGCTGGATCCTTCTGATACTACAAAATCTTCTTCCCCTTCAGGGTTATGGATTCTATTGGGCAAGGCATCTTCGTTTGAGATGGAAAGAGGAAGAAGGAAGGGCCCGGAATCATTACGAAGGTACTGAACAAAGGATTCTGGAAGTTCATGAATTAAGGTTCTTATAGAGACGGATTTGAATTTCGGGTACCATTCCTGAATCTGACATCTATTCACTTCTTCTTCCAGCATTGTTGAATAATAAGTAAATACCTCTTTCTTGCACCGTAAGCAAAAGAGAGAAATCTCTGTTAATTGCTGCACAACATGCACAGCCAATAATCAGCAAAAATAAATTAGGTATACCAAAGAAGACAAAAGCACCAATATCCCCACAAGCTTCACACATGATATAAAAAAATTGCCTAACCAAGGCACCTGCTTTATTTAGTAAAAAACAAACGCCCAAAAGGCATTGAATGAGTGTTCGTATACCATTTTCATTTCTCTGTAGTTATCTCGTACTCATTCAAACTATGCACAGCAACACCAATGTTAAAATTGATTCCTCTCAAATCCGTAAATTACATACCAAAGGTTAAGAAATTTGGTCGTTGTCATACAATATGTCTTGAACAAAACCCAACAAAGAATTTTTTTTTTTTTTTCGCTCGGCAAACGAAACATTTTATATAACTCGAAAGGGTACATCGAGAAATGAGCATCTAAACATAAAGAGCTTGGATACTCCAAAAAAAAAAACAAGCATCCAACAGATAGTTGGATAAACACCTTAGACTACGTTACAGCTTTAATTTCCGGATACCATCTAGAAAAACCTTGAAATCCTCCACAGTGTAGACTTTGATGTTGAATTTCGCCTTCATCCACATCGCAACCCTAGTTTTGACCACATCCCCCACCTCCCACGATTGAGTAGTAGAGTTATTGAAAATGTAGTCGTTTCTTACCCACCAAATAGACCATAGTGTAGCATAGAAACAAGATTTCCAAATGTGTTTTCCTAGATTGAGGTATCCATTATCAAGCCACCAACTTGCTAAGATCGGAACAGATGCCGGGCATGCCCACTTGACCTTCCACCAGTCCAAGATGGTAGACCACACAGTCCAAGAAAAGTGGCAATGGATGAATAAATGCTGATGGGTTTCCAGGTGCAGTGAGCAAAGAGGGCACAAAGCAGATTGAGGCTCACTAATAATATTCCTGCTCAAGAGAAGCGATCTAGTTGCCGCCTTCTCCTTGACAACCATCCACGCAAAGACTTCGACTTTTGGCGAGCACAACTTTTTCCATAGAGAACTTAGCAGAGCATTGTTGGAATGTAATAGCTGGATGTCAAGAACGTCAAGAATTGCAACAAAAGAATGTCAAGAACGTCAGGCTACACCAAATCTTCAGACAATTTTAAAACAGGTTACTCAAGAATTTCTCTCAATCTGAAAGTCTAAGAACCATGAAATTTTTTCGAGAAATAAAGTAACCCAATTGGAACCACTCGAGAATTCTCCGTGCAAGTCACCCAAGCGAAAAAGTTCCATTTGTCGAAATATGCTTGATTTCGGAATAATAGGCACTGGTCTCACTGTACAAATTCGAATAAGGTCATGACGTACTCTTGAGTATCCTAAAATGTCAAAAGACTGGAAAAAAAAAAAAGGTCCTTCAATGCTCGACAATCTTGACTCAAAAAGGATAGGGAGCTACTACCCAACAGTGTGGGCTGTCCTCTAGAACACCACAAAACAAATGCCCCATGTCCAAGTTTATAGATCAAAATCCTGAACAACTTTAATGCATTATCTCTGCTTTACCAAAAGAGTATTCTCGGTTCCAAAACTATCTTCAAAAAGATATACATAGTGGCAACGATGTTCTCAACTCGAAATGGATTTTTGCCCAAAAAAATAAAAAATACACACACTCATGAAGCTTCACAATTTCTTTTTCCATAAAGCATGTTAAAAGGTATAACAAGGCATCCACTGATAAAAATGTTAGGGTTAACGCAAACGCTGCCAAGGCCCTATTGAGATAACAAGTAGAAATGGAAAAAATCCAAGCAACATTTGCAAGTGGGCATTGTACAAAATGAGTTACATCCCAAATTACATTTTCACAATCATTGAGAAGCTTCGCACTTTTCCAAACTTTTCAAGTTTCAAATCAAGCTAGGCTTTGCAGAGTTTTTATTAATCTATAAACCAAACAGAAGTCCAAATTTCAAATCCAAGAAAACAAAGTTTTACCTAACAAGGATTTCTCTCCCAGGTTTTAAATCCTACACTTTAACTGGACGATCCAAATTTTGAGTTTCAACCCAAAATTGCACACAAAGTCCCACTTTAACTTTGCTAAGCAAAATGTCCAGATCCAGAACATATTCCCGTTTGCAGTCTACTCCATCTGGTTCAAAGCACCGAGACAAATTGCTTCCCCATCATACATCCTCAAATATCCAACCTCTTATCAAACCCCAAATCAAGGTTCTTATCATCTCCATACCCTCTTATTTTCTAAACCATACCTGCAACTCACTAGATTCTGTAGTAAGTTCTTAATTCTCCAAATTTAATCCTTTTCAAATTCACAAACTAAATCAAAGTGTCTTTCAATGAAGCAATTTTTTCTTATAAGTGGTTTATGCGACCCAGTTTCAAATGTTGCGACCCAATTTCAAATGTTCAAACCAAGTGCTAAGAACCCCACTTTATTTGTAAGGAAGGGTTCCCAAGAGCTTATATGCAGTTTCAACCAACTGAAACCAATTTGTCTTCGAGTGGAGAGACCACAAAGACTCATAAAACTAGTACTTGACAACCTTTCACGAGGGAGGCCTGCAATTTAGCCAATTTGAATAATGATTATGAACCCATGTGCATAATCCAGGCCCATTATAAGAATTGAGTCATTAATATTGAACCGAAATTACCGCCGAAAAATAATTTGGGAACTATACTTAGAAACTCTACTCTGAACAGTGGAACTTCAGTTTTTCCTCTTGTAGTCTAAGGATTTCCTACAACATAATGCTTCACTGTTAGTAGTTTTGAGGTAGTAATCAGTTTGTGTTGTTTTGAGGTATTAGTGAGTTAGCGTTTTTCCCTATATGAGTACCGGACCCAGCCCCTACCCACACTAATAAAACGGCAACGTTTTGGTTAAAAAAAAATACTCACCATCAGGTTGCAATTCTATGGAGTAGAAACGTGATTATGAGAGTCTTAAAGACAAAATTTGATTATATCTCTTTAAAATAATATGATCAGAATAATAAGATCTTCACATCCGTTCAAATGGATTAAAAATTAAAGTACTTAATTTTTTAATCATATTTTTTAATATATAAACGGTCTCAAAAAATTAAATGCTCAAGTTTTCACTTCGTTTGAATCGGTGCAAAGATCTTGTTATTCTTATCATATTATTCTAAAGGGTCGTAATTCATTATTATCTCTAGGGCTCTCATATTAAGTATTTGTTCTTTATTTAGGACCCTATGGAGCAGAAATGTGATTATGAGAGATCTATAAACAAAAATTAATTATGACCCTTTAGAATACTATGATAAGAATAACAAAATCTTTGTACTGATTTGATTTAAACGGAGTGAAATTTTGAGTATTTAATTCTTTGAAACCATTTATATATTAAAAAATATGGTTAAAAATTAAGTACTCCAATTTTTAATCCGTTTGAACAGGTGTGAAAATCTTATTATTCTGATCATATTATTCTGAAGAGACGTAGTCAAATTTTGTCTTTAAGGCTCTCATAATCACGTTTCTGTTTCATAGGATTGCAGATCGATGATAAGTATTTTTTTAAAACCAAAACGGCAACATTTTGGTGGTGTGGGTAGGGGCTGCCGTGCCCTTGGGGCAGCAGAGCGCCTGAGTCCATACCGGACCTCACCAATTCCACTCTCATTCTTTGTACTCTTAATTCTGCAGTATACTCACAGTGTAGAATTAGACAAAAAAGAAATAAAATACAACTGAGAGATGTGTGTAAATGTTACTTCTAGTAGACTCTTTCAGTTGGACATTTTACCGAACACCTAGGCTGTAACGATCTTGATTTTTGGTAAATAAAAATTTCGTTAAATATTTAAATTTTATTTTAATTACTTGGATTTGCTACTAAAAATTTCTTTTTAATTTTAATAATCCGTCATAATTAGATTTGAGATTTATAAAATTATATATTTTCACGCCGAGCAATCTAGTCATTTTCTAAAGACAAGTATACTTGTAAAAGCACTTGTATTTTTTTTCTAGTGAGTTAAATAAAATCTTTAAATTATATTTCTTGGCTAGAAATCCTACTTGGCAAGTAGAATTAGTTTCCAACCAATTCGTTAGAAAACCCTAATTACCGTTTCAATCTAGTTACATTACCCTAACCTTAGATGGGCCTTTTAGACCGTCTTGGAGCCTTTTGAACCCCCCGAACCCTAATTGAACCCTTAGACCTTAGGGGTAATCATTATACCCCATGACAAGTCATTTCAAACCCTAATATTTACCAATTGGTCCATAAATGGTGGGGAAATTTTTGACCATTGGTCATTGATTATCAAGTTGCCAATAAGGCTTTGATTTGACCATACAAAATCATGGGCCAAGGAATCTCATCATTTTGCTTCCAAAGGAAGCAAGACTAGCCTTGCCATGCATGCACACCTATGTTATAGCCTTAAGCCTAATTATCTTAGGTTTTACTTTTCTAGATGAATATATACATGTACTTATATATATACCTATATATGTCTATACATAGAACAAGAGAGAGAGAGAGAGAGAGAGAGAGAGAGGCCGAGAGTGAGAGAGTGAGGTGGAGTATGTGCTTGTGTTTTGATTACTTACACAAGCAACCTTTATAGCCTTAAGCCTATTTTTTACCATGCCAACCCATTTCTAGTCTTTCAAAGTACAATGATTCTATTCTTTCTTGCAAGCAACCTCCCCATAGACTTGACAAGCCAAAAACCCTTCATGATGGCCTAAGATTTGGCCTAACATGGAAAAGACAAGTCATGGAAGGCTAGGATTTTGGTTGAAGGCTTGAAATGACCATTCAATGGAGCAAATCTATGGGAGAAAGGAGAGAAGGGGGGCCGGCCATAGAGGAGTGAGGAGGAGCTCAAGTGTTGGCTATAAATAGCACTCCATGCCTTCCATTCAACTCACACCTTCACTCACTTCTCTCTAGAAACCATTTCCATTTTTCAGACAACTTACTGCCGTCCACGAATCTCCATTTTTCTCCTGCTTAAAGTAGTTTTTAGGACCAAATCCCTTCGGAAAAGTTGTAGAGCACTTCGAAACCTTCAAGTTAGACCCAAGAACCATCCCAATCGGTGAAGAAGTGACAAAGATATTGGCATCCGAAATTCAGTAAAAATCTCGGATTTCTATTTCCAGACAGCATACTGTCTCTGCCTTTATCACCATTTTTCTCCTACCTAAAGTAGTTTTTAGGATCAACTTCCTTCACGAAAGTGGTAGAGCACTTCGAGAGCTTCAATTTCGACCCAAGAATGATCATATTCGGCCAAATATTGACCGAGTTACTGCCATCCAAAGTTTGGTCCAGATTTACGAGTTTTACCGCCCGTAGAAATATTCCAACTAGCTCATTCGGCCCCGACTAAGTTTCGGATCAAGGTAGATTTTCTCTACTCACTTCCCTAAAGTATAAGTAGGAATCCTAGTCCAATCACTCTACGTATAATATAGAATCGTACGTTAAAAAGTAGAATATTCTTGATTCAAAGTAACGATATCGTAGATAAGATTATCTATTGTTTGGTTTCAAATAGATAAGGTTATCGTTTAAAATGCATGATTGTCGATAAGTTCATCTCACTAATGGAGGTATGAGCATGTTAGATAAATGACTTGGTCTTAAATAAACATATGTTGTATTGAATTTCTCAAAAAGAAAGAAAGAACGGTTTTCGAAAGATGAAATTTGACACTTGAATATAAGTATTCGTATTTTGATCTTTAGGATGTTTATGAGCATGATTATTAACATAGAATTGGATGATCTTGCTAGTTTAGTTTCAAGATTTCAATAAATGATTTATGTTTGTAAAAGGTCCTACCGCGGAGTCTATGCATGAGAACGAGACACGAGAATCGAGAAAATAGAAACATGACACCTAGGGTGTGGTTAACAAGAAAAATGTGTTTCGAAGGAGGAAATATTTTTGAAACTACATAATGACCAATTTTGACGGCATTATGGGAAATGTGTGCGTGAGTATGTGCCAATGGGAACCCGGTGCGGCGGAACCATTGTGAGGATACTCGGGAGACCGGAACGGCGGAACCGAGGTTGGGTGTGTGGCTTGGTTATCCGCGGAGAGGAGCCAATGCAAATGTGTGCCAATGGGAACCCGGTGCAGCAGAACCATTGTGAGGATACTCGGAAACCCGGAACGGCGGAACCGAGGTTAGGTGTGTTAAAAACGGATTTTGAAAATGTTGATTTGGTTATGAAAAGTGAAAATGGAGACACGGTCTACGATGAGTCGCGTAGGAGAAGCACAGAAAAACATGGACACCAATGATACTTGAATTGTGAATATGGATGTGCTATCGTTAATCGTTTTTGTTAAAACTGCTTGTACTCTGTTGATTTTATGATATATTGTTGTAAGTTAAGGGTTAGTGGGTTTGGATATTCTATTGAGCTTTTGTAAGCTCACGGTGTTACCTTGGGTGACCCTGACATATTATATTGGTGGCGACGCCGGTATAATGTGTCAGACCTCATAGACGAACAGGGTGAGCATTACACCTTGGAAGCTTTTGGAGCCGAGGAGCTGGCCAGAATGGAAGAAGAGGCAGAACAGTAGATAGGAACCCTAGTCTACCCTCCTTTTGTTTAATAAAGTACTCTTAGGAGAATTATGTTGTAATATTGAGCTAGACTCTATTTAGATTCTTAATGAAATTGCCCTATTTAACGTTCCAAATATTCGGGGCGTTACATAGGCTCACCACCTGATTATTTGAAGCCATAGTCCTTAACACCTATGTTACGCGGACTCGCCATTTTTGGTGGAGTACACGCAATGGCAGATCCAGGAAATTTCTTAAGATGGGTCACTCCTTTAGAACGAGCTCTATACATTTGAAAGTTGTAGGGGAACTCACTTCAATTTTTATTATTCGATTTGAAAATGAGTATATAATCTATCACATATTTTTTTGTTAGTGTTAATTAATTTTAAGCTAACATAAAAAATAAACAAACTATAAAATATTAAAGTAAATAAGCATTTTTGTTTATTTTTACATAGAACTTATAGTTATCCTAATTGATTTGTGTAGCAAATAACATTAATTTTAATGGGTTTGTGGTACCAATGCTACATATGTTAGTTTAATTTTGGGTTCGAGTCGCAATAAACTCAAAATTTTGGGGGGAGAAGTGTGTTTTTTTAACTTCCAAAAATACAAAAACAAAATTGTAAGCACTGGGTTTCGATCCTCCACCGTCCATATGGAGGTGCCATACTTTACTACTGGAACAATAGAATAGGCTTGTGTAGTGGATGGTGTTATGGATCTTGCAATATACTAGCATTCCTGGCTAGGAAAAAGACAAACCCTTCTCATAAATAAACTCCAATATCAGATATTGGATGAGCCTAACTATGATACACCAAATATACACCACCAAATTTCATGATATCAAAGTGGGGGGTCCCACACTTATAATTCGAGTCACATATTTATTTTGCTTATCTCTATTATAAAATAGAAGGGTGTGGGGACAAGTTGTTAGAACGGCTCAGATTCATTTGATCCAAAGGCTGTAGTGCATTATCCCACTTTCCGGTTAAGTGTCCATAGTTTTCACCTAAATCACACAACTGCCATCCTCTTTCAACCGAAATGCGTATTGCCGTAGGCACGGGTTAGCACTAGTAACATATAATTCAAGGGTCTGTACAACAAATATTCAGTTCATTTGAGTATTGGTAAGAATTTGATAGATTCATTTAATTTTTGTCCTAGCTAATTCAAAGACCAAAATTGATCAAGCCGTTACCGATATTTAGATAAACTGCTTTTTTACAAAGACTCTTAGAAAAATATTTTTAGAAAATGAACGATTTCGATTATTTGTGTGGGATCCCTAGATGAGTCTCACACAATTCGATGTATATTTGGTGTACTGGCGTAACCATAGAAAAAGAAAAGAATTCCAGAATCAACATTACTAAAGTCAACGTGGGAGCCAGTAGGTGAAGTGAAATGGATAACTATCGCAAGCCTATTATTGAACCCAGAGACTATTGAACCATTCTCATTCCCCGGATCTTGAACTCTGCTTTTCCTGCTCTCCACAGATCTCATCTCAAACCCACGATCGATTCAAAGGTTTCACTGGGAGATTGTTGAGTGAATTACTTTGGTCTTCAAATTCAATCTGCTCATCAACACTGAGGTACATTTGCGAAAGTCTTTAGTTTAATTGTTTCCTCATTCCTCAAAATCCCCACTTCCTCAATTATGTTGTAAGGAGGGAAAAAAACGAAACTGAACTATCTGTTGAATTCTATTTTGTAGCTTCTCTGTTTTCAACTGTTTTTTACACTGTAAAGATAAAGGGAAAAGGAAATCACTCTGAGGCTCCGTTTGTTTCGATGTAAAATATCTTTTTAGAAAAATAAATTTTAAATTTTTATTTTTCGGTGTTTGGTTGCATATGAAAAATATTTTCAGAAACTGGCAAAATAGTGGAAAGAGATGGAGTGAGAGAGAAATTTGGTGTATTAGAAGTTAGAACAGTCCAGACAAGGCAATAGGAAATTTAACCCCTCTCACCTCTCGTGTTGGGATTTGAAGAAACGGGGAAGACTCCGGTCCATTGCCGTAAAATAACTTATCAAAAATTTGGGAGGAAATCATTTGTGCCCATATGATGGAAAATGTTTGATTTTGAAAAATGTTTTAATTTTTTTTCTAACCAGAAAGGGAAAGTGACGAATATTTTACATGGAAGCAAACAAAACGAGCGTACATCCTCTCTTGGGTTTTAAATTACTTATTTGGTTGCTTCTCCTTTGTATTCCCTTTTGATTTCAAAGTTTTGTTTGTATTCTTGTCCCGTGCTACTACTTCTTCATTCCTAATTGTCTTGTACAATTACCAAAACAGTATTCTCTGTGCTTTGTTTTCATTTTCCAAAGCTCACTTTATTTGTTTCCGGTATTACACAGACAGAAAGAGATGGTGGAAAAGGTGGCTGAGCTGCACAAAGGTGGTGACTTCACCCGAGTGTCGCACACCGCTCCTCCACCCGGGATAGAATCCAGACCCACTGACGATATTAAATGTTTTGAATCAAGGAGTTTGATCCTGAAGGAAGTCATGGAGGCGCTCAAGGAAGATGGTGTCAATAATATGATTGGAATATGTGGGATGGGAGGTGTTGGTAAGACAACACTGGCAAGACAAGTTGCCAAGAAAGCAAAGGAAGAGAAATTGTTCGATGACGTTGTAATGGCGACAGTTTCACAAAATGTTGAGGTGAGGAAGATTCAAGGTGAAATCGCAGATGAGCTAGGTTTGCCATTTGGGCAAGAGAGTGAATCTGGAAGGGCAGATGAGTTGCGTCGCCAACTCAAACAAAAAGCCAGAATTCTCGTCATATTGGATGATGTTTGGGAGAGAGTTGAACCGAATGATATTGGAATTCCATTCGGAGATGACCATAAAGGTTGCAAAATTTTGGTGATTTCAAGAAGCGAAGAGGTTTGCAACGATATGGGAGCTCAAAAAAAATTTCCAGTTCAAATCTTGCATAAAGAAGAAGCATGGAATCTTTTCAAAGAGATGGCCGGAATTCCAGAAGACGACACTAATTACCAGTCCATCAAAAGAGAAGTTGCAAATGAATGTGGAGGCCTACCGATTGCTATTCTTACAGTTGGAAGGGCACTCAATGGAAAAGGCGAGTCTTCCTGGCGTTCTGCTCTTGCACAACTTCGGAAGTCCATCGGCGAAAACATAAGGGGAGTAGAGGAAAATGTGTTTAGACTTCTTGAGCGGAGTTACAAAAACTTGGAAAGTGAGGAAGCCAGGAGATGCTTTTTGCTTTGTTCCCTATTTCAAGAAGATTATGACATTAAGGTAGAAGATATTGTTAGGTATGGGATTGGACTAAAGTTGTTTAAGAGAATTGATAGCGTGGGAGAAGCAAGAGACAGAGTATGTGCCCATGTAGATCACTTGAAGAAATGTTTTTTATTGATGGATGGCACAGATGATCGATTTGTTAAAATGCATGTCGTGGTACGTGATGTTGCTATATCGATCGCATCTAGAGAGGAACATTCGTTTTTGGTTAGGTGTGATGAAGCACTGAAAGAATGGCCAGAGGAAGAACGACGTGGGAACTATGGTGTAATTTCAATGAGATGCGCTCATATGGGGTGGAGGCTACCCGATAATTTAGAGTTTCCAAGGCTCCAACTTTTGCGGCTAGATTATGGTCGACTTCTCATAGAATCCCCTGAGAGCTTGTACCAAGGGATGAAGGAACTCAAAGTGGTAGCTATTTCAAGGATGGAGATCCCATCACTGCCGCCATCACTCCGATGCTTAGCCAACCTTCAAACCCTGTCACTGTCTAATTGCAATTTGTTGCATACAGATTTGTCAGTAATCGGAGGGCTTATGAATCTGGAAATTTTGAGCATTACTGGATCTAATATCAAAGAGTTGCCGAGAGAAATAGGTAATCTTACTCGCTTGAAGCTACTAGATTTATTGCAGTGCGTAGGGACAAGGATTCCTCATGGCGTTTTGACAAGTTTATCGAAGCTGGAAGAGTTGTATATTGGGAAGAGCTTTACGGGGTGGGATGTTGTTGAAGAGGGAAAAGATATAATATTAACTAATGCATCCATAGCCGAATTAGCATCGTTGCCTAATTTGGTGGCTTTGGATATTAATGTACCAAAAATTGAGTGTTGGGTCTGGCCGAGAGATGTGGACTTCCTTGGGAAGATAAGGGCATTCGGTATTTCGTTGGGGCAATCAAATATAAGAAGTAATGCCGTTGATGATCAATGTTTGCTTCCATCAACTAATCAATTGGAACTCAAAGCTCTTGACGTCAGTCGTGGTGTTATGGAGATACGTGGGCTTAAGATGCTTTTGAAGATCACTACAAATCTACAGTTAGATTCAATTATTGGGGTCGGGCACGTAATCTGTGATTTGAATGAACATGGTTTTAAACACTTGTCAGAGCTGAAAGTGGAAAAATGTTTAGATTTGGAGTGCCTCATCAACACAAGCGATGACCAGCTGGAAAAGGAGTCCTTGTGTGCGCTGAAAACTCTGAACCTATACGACTTGCCTCAACTGAAGCATTTGTGGAAGGGTCCCACTCAACTTGCTTGCCTCTGCAATCTTACATATGTAGATGTGGGTAGATGTCCAAAATTGGGATATTATGTGTTCTCACTTGCCATAGCCAGAAATCTCGTGCAATTGCATAGGCTTGAGGTATGGGCGTGCAGTGTATTGGAAGTGATTGTTTCTAATGCTAATGGAGGAGGAGAGCATGAGATAGACGTAGCAGGAGAAGATGAAGATATTGTGTTTCCGAAACTGCAGTCATTGTCTCTTGAAGATCTGCCAAATTTTACTGGTTTTTGCAAAGGCATGAATGCAATTAGGATGCCACAATTGAAACGGTTGCATCTCCAATCCATTTCAAAGCTCAATTGTCTATGCCCTGCTTCAAGGAGTAATAATGATACCACCATTCAACCACTATTCAACAACAAGGTATGCTTCCGATCCAAGAGTTCAATTTATGTTCAATTATTTTGTGGAAGGCTTTTAATTTAGTGTATTAGTTCTATATTTTCAGTGGAGATCAATTTCAGGTTATATCGTGCTTCCTTTATTTTGCTTTGTTTCGATGAATGTGTAAATGTGAATTTAAAACTTAATTTTTAGTAATATTACTAAATTTTAATGTATTTTTTTCTTGTACTTTTTCGAGGCCAATAAAAGGTATAGTTTTCTTATACCATCTTACTCTCTCCGTCCTTTTTTAGTGTCCAACAACGTAAATTCAAATTTTCATGGCGATGTTTTCATTTATTTCAAACAACCTAGCTTTCCAAAATTACCCTTTTATGGAAATATTACTTTTTCCACTAACTTTTCATAGAGAAATCTAATCAAAAGGGCCAAATGAAAATTTTACCAACTTTTATCTACTAACTTTGTAACATAAACATTTATTAAGGGACAACCTTAAATAAAATACTAGACTAAAAAAGGAACGAAGAGAGTATATCCTATATATTTTGATCCTTTTTTGGTTTATTTTTAAAGTCAAGAAATAAACCAACAAAACTGAAGCCTATTAATTTTGGCCAAATAAGCAAAATGACTTATTTTTTTGTCCTTATTCAAATTTTTTTTAACATTTGTTAGTTTTTTGACATTTTTTGTGGATTATTACTTCATCAAGATGAGAAGAGTCCAAAAATAATAATTTTGAACAAAATTCAAGTTTTTCTGATCGAATACAGACAAAAATAAGCCAATTTTTTTTGTCTTTATTAAAAAAAAATTTGGTTTCGATCATAATTTTTACATTTTAGATTCCTCTTGTCATAATAAAGCATTAATCTACAAAAAAATCGACGCAAAACTAACAAATACAAAAAAAAAAAAAAAATTAAGTGAAGACAAAATAAGCCCGGCTTATTTATTGGGCCAAACATTTCTTAAATCTTTCCACGAGAGGTTAATTCTATGATATATGAAATTTATCATATAGAGGAATTCTAATTCTTTCATCTATGAAATTTATCATATTCAAATGAGATCATGATCATTTTCATCATAAAGCCACTTGTTATGTTTAATCAATGAACGTTAGAAATTTTGATGATGGACATATTAAGTCTATTATGTTATGCCTACTAGTAAAATGTTATGCATCTTTTTTTTCCCAAATGTTAACAAATTCATTGATAGCAAAATGACTCTTAACAACATTTAGAGAGAGAAATAAAACTGCATTTCATTTCGTTGTGAAAATATAAATCTTGATTACAACAGAAATGAGCCTGAGCTCTACATATATACACTAGCTAACCGATGTGGCTCACCCAATCACAGAATTACACATGGAATGAGCCTAACAAATTCTAGCTGTCTGACTAACTCTTAGTTGCTTGACTGCCTAACTAAGTTTTTAGTTTGCTCGATCATTGAGTACTCCAGTACGTAACTTCCTTCCTCATCAACTGATATGCTGCTCGAGGTTCATTGAGACTCTCTCATCACAACAATTGGGGAAGAATATTATTCAGTACTTCCGGTGTACACTCTCACCCCTCACATAACATGTGGGGCCTACATGTGGATCCTGCATGAGTCCCGCATGTTATGTGAGGGGAGGGAGTACATAGCAGGAGTACTGAATAATTTTCCATTGGGGCGCCACTCTGTTACCCATACTGCAAACAAATTGGAAACAGCTCGACCTTAAAGCCCTGCACTGTATTTGATCGATCGAAAATCATAGATTAATAATACTGTGCTTTATGCCCATTGAGCATGTTGAATGCTTAGCCCCTTAATTCCTAGCTTCCTCCTGTTGAATGCTTATGCCCATTGAGCATGTCAATCAAAGCCTTCGCGTCCTCCTCAATTAGGACATTTCTGTACGTAACCGTAAGAGAGAGCATCAGAGCAACCATTACGGCCTCTCTTAGCGCCAAGGCTTCCACAACTTTGCATTTCCAGTGGCCGGCCTCCACCTCGCAAGAACGGGCCACTAAAAAATTCCCTTGACCATCTGTTGCTACAACTCCAATTCCACCGCATTTTCAGTGTTGGTCGAAAGCCCCGTCGAAATTCATCTTCACAACATGCTCAATGGGATTACAGAAAAGATCGATTTAAACTGCCTTGTTATGGAAAATAAGCTAGAGATCGCAGGAAATATTGGACTTGTTCAATTCTTATATTTAGTATGTGTATTGTAATAAGAGATTGTAGGAAATATTTGATAATGTTCAAATCTAATAGTAATTAGTAAGTGTATTGTTGGATTGAAAAAGATTAAAGAATCAAATAAAAAGTATATATCTCTATGAAACGTTGTCGTTAATGGCCGCCCTTTTGTTTAAAATTAGAAGTTTTTAACTGTACTTAAACTTTGGACCATATTTTCTGAGACATTCAATGGAGTGAGTTTATTTGAATTCTATATACTCTTAGTTTGTTAGGACTTAGGTGCAGTGATTTTCTTAACGTGGTGGATTTAATTAATTGCAGGATGCATTGAGTAGCATAGAGGAATTGGATTTGCGGAACGTGGAAGACCTGAGAGAAATATGGCCCAGGGATCTTCAAGCAAAACCAAGGGAGATTTTGGTTTGTCAATGTGACAAGTTGTCGAATATTCTTTTTCCATCTAATTTGATCGAATGCATGGAAAAGCTAGAACAACTTGAGGTATACTTGTGCGGATCAGTGGAAGTAGCATTTGAGTTGGGCGAACTAAATATTGGTGGAGAAGGCAATGGGAATATAGCCATAGCAATATTCCCTTGCTTAGCTTCTTTGACACTTGAAGAGCTACCAAAGTTGAGGCATGTTTGGGCGAATTATCCACCAACAATATCTCAAGGCTTTCAGAATTTGAAATCCCTATATGTGTCTGGATGCGGCAGTTTGAGAATTTTGGTCTCACCTTTCGTAGCCAGATTTCTTGTGAACCTAAAAGAACTATATATAGATAGTTGTGATACGATGGAAGCAGTCATTGACTGGGAGGAAGAAGAAGTAGACGACGGGATCAGGACAAATATAATCATCTTTCCTCAACTAACTTCCCTCGAGCTCTTCAGGCTGCAACTCTTGACGAGTTTCTGCCCCCAGGGTTGCGCTTTCCAAGGATCGTTTTTGAAAAAAGTGCAAATACGAGATTGTCCTGCATTGGAGTCACTCCCTTCGGCAGTCCAACGCGTAATTGACCGCAAGGGTAAGTTTAGGAATGGTACAGTACTCCAAACATCATCATTCATAGATATGATATATTCTATTATAATCTAATCGGCATGCATTCTATTTTTCTTCTCTTTATATACTGGTATTTGAGATATACAGAATCCACGAAAAAATATTCATATTGATTTTGAACACGCTAATGAAACATAGAGATAACTAAATACACTAACAAAGCATAGAAATAACGCCAAAGATAGAATTAGAAATCGAGTTGTTTTAATTAGTTACAAAGGGTAAGCATTATTATTATTTTTTAAAGTAGTTTGTGTAACTTGAATCTATTTTGACTAAATTAGTTTAAATTCCGACGACGAAATTAAGTTAAATCAATGGTATAGACTCATTTTTTTGGTAATTTCGGAGTAGATAGAATTTATGTGTACTTAGAATTATTGAATCCGTCCCCTCCATTTCTCCATTTCCCTTCTCCTCCTACGTGGACTCCTCCTGACCAAAACTTTACTCAACTTATTTCCCTTGTATTGAGCCGAACTCATCCCCTTTTCTTCCAATTCTACATTTGGGTAGAGAGAGAGAGAGAGAGAGAGAGAGGGGAGAACAAGTATCTTTAATTGCTCTTCCAAATTTTAATCTCAGTACTTCCCGTTTTCCATTTCCACTTTGGTCGGTTCTTAATACTTTTCTAAATCTTGTATTGTGACGCCTTAATATCTATCTTTGAGTAAACTTTAGACTTAAGCTTGAGAACTCCCATTAATGAAGTCATTTTTCCTCCTCTGTTTGAAGACCAGAACCAGTCTGCACGACTGGTACCCGTGCGGCGATCAGTCAAATCTACCGAAAATTTCCTAGGACTCTATAAAACTCCGTTTTGCATTATTCTTGCGCCAAATTTTTTGTTTTTGAATCTACTATGTTGGAAAAATATGAACAGAAAATAACACGCAGAATCCGTACCTCGAATTCGTTTGTTTTCCATCCTGGTCCAGTTCTGACAAGATTTTGGTGTGTTAAATTTTCACCCTACCTCTGGGAATTTCTAGCCTTCGAGTTCTCCACAACTTGTCTTCCTAGCATCTTTGTCTATGTCCTTGTAAGATTACATAAATTTTTGAGTTAAATTGATATCGGTTTTCATCTGTTTCCCGGGACTGCTCTGTTTCAGAAACCATACCGGATAGCTCGAGCCTACACGGCATTGATAAACTTTTGACCTATCGTGAACCTTAATAAGTTTGGTTTGATGTGTTTAGGTCCGAACTTGGGAAACCCGTAGCTTGCACGTTTAACAAGTTTGCTCGGCACGCTCTCAGTGAGTCTTGTATGTGCTTTACTTACTAGAATTTTCGGATGAGAAGCAAGCGTGCTTTGTTTTGGCTTAATGGTAGAACTTATTGTTTTCACATGTACATTGTGTTGAAAATATGGTAAATGTTTGCAAGGATTTCAAACCACGTGAAAAAAAAGAAGCGTGCTATCGTTTAAAATTGCCATGATTTATATGAAAACGGATTGAAAATTTGTTGGGATTCATAACTATTAATGACACGTGGTTCAAACGGTGTCCGGCTGCTAGGGCAAGTGAATAGCGAGGCAAAGTAAATAAGGGGGGGATCATAGCCAGATGATCGTCGGAGACGTCAGGCTAAATATTTATATTTAGGGTCGCTCTATAACTACTGGTGGGCATTGAATATGTTGCTTATAGGTCGTTAATGAGATGGAACACTTGACAAGTGATTGTCTTGAACATGCCTAGTTGAGCTGTTTTTTGCTGAATGAAATGTTTGCAACATGGGCTTAAAATGTTGGATATAAAGATTTACACTGTGAGAAATGAATTAGTTGACTTATAAGTTTATGGAAACTAGTAAGTTTGTCATATCTTGTGCCACACTAGCCTAATGTTTAAAACATCATTGTACATAATGTTGCAGGTAATTTATGATTTTGTGGAACAAGCTTGATGCACTCGCAATAAAGCTAGGGTCCTGATCGAGGAAGACATAGTCCTATCTATCTACCTCTCCAGACCTTGCTTCTTAATATTGTTACTCTTCTATGCTGTGTACTCTTAGGAACCTCTTCAATACCGAAGAAGCCTGATTGCTTGTTATTTAGCTTAAATAATGTAGTAGGATCGTGTGTGCTTGTAACTCAGATTTGTATCTTTTGTTGACGGTTGTGCTAGACTTGTGGCCAAGACCGTGATTATGCTTATGTTTAATTCAAGATGTTTTTAATGACTTTGACCTATCTTACACTTAGCTCTGGTTAATTTATCATGCTTTCGCTTTTTTCTGTTACACTCAAGTATTTTTATTTATTTATAGATTAATGAGCAGAAAATTTCTAAACTATTTAATTCACAGGCCTTAGTGGGTAAACCTCATTGGCCGGTCATGACCCATGTGTTTTTTAGTTGGGTCAAGACACGCACACTTCGATTAAGCCGAGAGACCAAACCCACCTTCCATTCGATAATGTTGGAAGAAAGCAAGAATCGAATCACCTTGGCAATGCCCACCATGGACCTTCAACATGGATACTGTAGGGGTCCGATTTGACGGAACCTTGACTTTGACTTGGGCTAGGGTTCTCCCTCCGCTGATCCGTTCTCCTGCTTCTAGACCTGCAACAAGTCACTAGGGCTGGGATAGCCCGGTGACCCTCCGACGGTCAAGTTAGATCTCAAGGGAGAATGTAGATCTAGGGTTAAGGAAGAATGACATACCTCTTCAGGTGTATATCCCTTCGTATTTATAGACCTAGGTTTAATTGGCTTCCAAGCTAACGCTTGGAGGTTACGCTTGGATAACCACCTCGAGTGACGTCATGTATGACGAGTGGAGCAAAACGGTTACAGAGCACATGACCAGATCTGATCCCAATGATTACATTTGCCACATAATCCTCATGGTCCCCATCTGGTGTAACCACTTCTATTGAGCGGCTTCGGGAACATCCAAACGAATATATAGCATATTGCTGATAGTTACCGAAGCTGGTACAGAAGGCTTATAATCGAGCGGCAAACCAAAGAGTATGTCGGGATCATTTAGTTTTTACCAAGATGCTGGATGGAATCTCACGAGGCATCGGTTCGAACCACCTGGCCAGGTTACCGAAGAGGGTAACCGAGGCCACCGCAGATATTAAACAAGAATCAACTTGATTAATGGTGTGACCAATAAGGCTTTCATTGTAAACTGGATGAATTATATGTTAGGACCACATTACCGATCTTTCATAGTTTTCTAAGCCATGTCTTCGACTTCTCTTAAACTGTTGGGTTTCACTTGTTTATATTTCCTTACTTTTCCGGATCGTTTATGTGCATTTACTGTACATTTTCGATTTGGACCAATACTGCTTTCATAATATGATTTTTATTTGTAATTTTGATTTATCTTTTTGCTCTTCCAAATACTCTCATTGAGATGATCAACTGGGATAATCTTAAAAGATTCGCACAAGAGCATTAATGCTACTAAGAGCATCTCCAGGAGCCTAACCAAAATTTTAGCCATTTGGTTTGGATTTCCCTCTTAGCTAGCCACCAAACAAGTGTAACACCCAACAGTCTAGTCATTTTCCTCAAAAAAAAAAAAACTATTCATACACACACATAAATAAATGTATATATACTCATGTACACATATATAAATGACGGGAAACCAGATCCGGCCTCATATCACTTGGAAACTAGAGAAACCCACAGATCAAACTCACCGGGAAACTAAAAAAACCACCGAAGGAAGTCAAGCTCAAACGGAGACAGTCAAATGACGACAACGGCGAGATCTGACTTAGCCGGATGGAGTGGTGCGGTTGACCGGTCTTCCACCTGTAGCCAAGAAATAGGGCCGCCGCTGCCGACAGTTCAAAGGACTGGATCCGGCCAATGCCAATGACGACTGGATTCAGAGAGAGAGAGAGAGAAAGAGAGGGTAGAAACCTCGCCACAACAGGCGAGGATTTTTGGCGGTGGACAAAAACGCGAGTTCCCAGCGAGGCTGATGGGTCTTCCTTTTTTGGCCATTTCACGCCATTTTGTCCGACGTGAGGATTACTCGAGTCTGTTGGAGATGCTCTAACACCACATTTTTTACTTTGTAGACACTAGTGTGGTGAGTGTTGGAAATTGACTAGAATTCCTAAATTAACTAGCTAGGATTTCTATTCCTATTCGGTTTAGTTTTATTTAGTGTTTTTCTATAAATAGGGACCTTAGGGGTTCTAGGGTGATAGTCTTTTGTTCAAGGGCTTAGATATTAGGGTTTTGTTCATCTCTTAGGGTTCCACCAAGGGTTTCTGTCTCCCTTTTGGGTTCCACCAGTGATTTGTCATTAGATATCTGTCGGGTGCTTCTAGTAGAGTTACAAGTATAGCCAGCTCTTTGTTTCTCTCCTCGTTTATAGTGAATCCTCTTGCTCCTTTCCCCATGGAGTACGTTCTTGCTTTGTACTTAAGTGGAAACATGTATATCTTTGTGTTCTTGTTTATCGCTTGTTGATTTATTATATTCTCAGTTTTATTTTCAGCACAACAAATTGGTATCAGAGCTCTGAGTTTCAATTTAAGACTTTTGTTTCCTCTACGTATTGTGCAATTGGTGATCATTTCAATGGCGACTTGTTTCGAAATTGCAAAGTTCGATGGGCAATGAACTAGCTTCAGTTTATGGTGTATCAAGATGAAGGCTTTGCTTGTTCAACAAGGATTACACAAGACTCCATTGGAAAAATCGAAGAAGCCTGCTGATATGTAGAATAGTGTGTTTGAGGATCTTGATGCGAAGGTGCTCAATTCGATTCAATTGTGTTTAGCCAATGATGTGCTTCACGAGGTTGGCGAGGAGGATATGGCTGCCAGTATTTGGTTGAAGTTGGAAAGCATCTACATGACGAAGTCTCTTACCAACCTGTTGTATTTGAAGCAGCGCCTTTATACGTTTCATATGAGAGAATGTACACCCGTAAAAGACCATCTAGATGAGTTAAATCGAATTATTATGGATTTAAAAAATATTGATGTTGTGATTGATGATGAAGATCAGGCCCTTATTCTTTTGTGTTCTTTGCCTGCATCTTATGAGCTCTTTGTTACAACCTTATTGTATGAGAGGGATACAATTTCCATGGAGGATATTAAGTCTAGTTTGTATTCGAAAGAATTAAGGAAAAAGGTATCCAGTGAGGGTGGTAATTTCGATGCTGAGGGTTTGATGGTGCAAGGAAGAACATCGGAGAGGGATAATGGCAGTAGAGGGGTTTCTGGCTCTCGTTCCACAAATCAGGAAGTAAAGTGTTTTTACTATAGGAAATATGGGCACATGGTGAGAAATTGTACTAGGTTAAAAAATAAGGACAAGTTTGAAGAGAAGGGTGTTGCTGGTATTGTTGAAGATGATTCCGATGATTCACTTTTGGCTCTTTCTGTGAGTGTCGATAATGTTTGTTCGGATACCGATTAGATTCTGGACTCCAGATGTTCTTACCACATATGTCCGAATAAAGATTAGTTCAATACTTATGAATTGGTCAGCTGTGATACAGTTCTTATGGGGAATAATATGCCCTGTAAAATTCTTGGGATTGGAACAGTTAAAGTCAGAATGCATTATGGTTTTGTGAGGACATTGTTTGGTGTTCGACATGTACCATATTTGAAAAGGAACCTTGTCTCTTTGGGTACTCTTGACTCTTTGGGTTGGAAGCATACCGCTGAAGGTGGAGTCTAGAGAGTTTCAAAGGGTGCTCGTGTTTTGATGAAGGGTTGGAAATCGAATAACCTCTGTGTGCTTAATGGTAGTAGGATTGTGGGTGCTACATCTTTGGGTTCTTCATTAGTGAATTCGAGGTTCACTCGGTATTGGGTTTTTAACTCCGTGGTGGAGTTGGTAATTAACTCCGTGGGGAGTTTGAGCAGATCTTTGTGTGTATCCGGGGGGGATAAGTTAGGTGGGAGGTGCCTGTTGGAAGATGGAAGTTCAATTTGGAGGCATGCGCGACTGGGTTTCTGAGTCAGTAATTAACTCCGTGGGAAATTTGAACAGATCTTCGTGTGTATCCGGGAGGGATGCGTTGGGTGGCAGGTGTTCGTTGGAAGATGGAAGCTCAATTTGGAGGCATGTGCGATTGGATTCCCTGAGCCGTGTGTACAAGGTCAAGCAGGTGTGCTTGAGCCTTGCTAGTTTGTGTCGTTGGTGATTGCCCCGTGGGGGGCCTTTGGGGGAGGCACGCGATTGAAGGAAAGGATTAGCTATAATGTTGAGTTCAAGGGAATTCAAGTCGATGTGGAGATTTGTTGGAAATTTACTAGAATTTCTAAATTGACTAGGATTCCTGTTCGGTTTAATTTTATTTAGTGCTTTTCTATAAATAGGGACCTTGGGGGTTCCTAGGGTGATGGCCTTTTGTTTAAGGGTTTAGATATTAGGATTTTGTTCATCTCTTAGGGTTCCACCAAGGATTTGTGTCGCTCTTTTGGATTCCACCAGAGATTTGTCCCTAGATATCTGTTGGATGCTTCAATTTTGTTTTTGGCACAAAAGTGAGCTTTGCAAAAACACTTGTGTGGTCAGGGACCACTGCACTTGTATCTATGTAATGCGGTGTCACTAAATTTTTTCTACATGTGCACATAATGTCAGAAGGTACACGCGAAGAAAATATCTGAAAAAAAGAAATGGAGAAGAGGAAGAAAATAAGCCAAGCTGGCCAATAAGGTGCTAGAGCAGAACATGCAAAAACCAGCAAAAGAGTTGAAAAATGTGCCAGACCACAAGCACATCATGAGAGAGAAAATGAAACATCACAAAAAAAAAATACAAAAAAAACAACAACCGTTGTATTTCTGAACGAAACTAGTGAACAGGAAACCATCTAGGAGCAATAGAACACTTTATTTTGAGGGGCATAGTTTCCGAAAGCCCATTTAGCAGTCATATAAGACAAAGCAGCGATATAGCATCGTTGTTAAAGAGAAAGCAGAAAACACATTTTCTATTCCTTACTGATCAATACTCGATCCCACGGTGGGGGGCGGAAAAAATTTCAACCTCAAACATATCTTTCTATTCTTTACTCTCAACAAATGAGTACAAAACCAACTATCAAAATCCTTGCATTCTATAGTTAAAGAGAAAGCATAAAAAACATTTTTCTAGATTGATCATCGATCTAAATAGAACAAAAGTAGTTTGACAATCTATCAAAACTGAAAATCGACGTGTTTTCAAATATCAAAAATCATATAAGATTGACTGTGAACTGAATTTCATCGCAACATTCCTTTCAATGTATAAAACTGAAGAGTCTGGGAGAAAATTAATCATACTCCATTTTGTTCCCAAGTCTGGTTTTGATCATTTTAATTACCAAAAAAAGAAAGTTTTGCCGTTGTGGTTGAACAAAAATAGTGAACACCCGTGTGATTAATTACTCGAAAATTTTGGTATAGTATGAGACTTTTGGGAGCTAGCCGAGGATTTTTATTTCGATCAACACAAAATCATAAATTCTAGTATACATTGAGACTTTTTTTAATGAATTGAAGGAGATCAGACTTATTTGTTTAGAAATGACATTTCGAATCTCTACTAGGAGCAGGAGGGTACGGAGGGACCCTGTCGGCAGTCAAACTGCATTTCTCGTATGTCTATCTACCCAGAACAGAACCCATCTTAACTGGAAACTCCTAATAATGCCATCCTCTCTTTGGCACATTTCTGGATCACCTCCATCCTGCCCTTTCAAAACTCGATTTTGTGGGGATCTCAAAGGAGTCCCAAAATATTGATCTGAACCGCTTGGTTCATAATGCTGTGAAAAAAAAAAAATCTCAATAACAAAGCAGTTTCATATATAGGACATCGATAGAAACCAAACTTCTCATGTGTTTTTTAAGATGACAAATGTGATTCTAGACATAATAAGATTCGTTTACATGTCTATCCATGTCCAATCAAGCTAATCTTTCTGTATTGGATGTTCGAAATGTGAAACTCGTGTACCCTTAAAATTGTATTTTACAATTTGTCAATCAATACATTGATCAATAATGACTAATACGACGTGCGTAGCGCGTCGGCACACGACACTATATTTGACACGGACTTGATGGGAGGTCACTTGTAATCAACATCAGGGGGTTTTTAAACATCACAAGAAACAAACAAAAGGGAAAAAATTCTAAAAGCTGTAAGCTTTGGCACTACTTAGCAGTAAATGGATTAGGATTAGTATGACTCCCCAAAATATCTGGTGATCTGATGGTTTGCAGTGTACAAACTTCCTCTGTTTTCAAGAGAGTTATAGACTTTGAACATCTGCAAAGATATTTGCAGACACGATGTTTTGTAAATGACTCACTCTGCCTTATAAGGCCTACTATGGTGGTTGTGATTTAAACTCCGCAAAGATCCCTACACACCATCTATACACTATAATTCGTTGCTATATTGGAAAAAATATCAACCACACTCAACATAGTTCGATTTGACGTGCTCCCACAAAATAGTGCATCATTACATTGTTCCTAATAATCTATTAAATAGTTTCTGCATGATGCTTTAAGTTTCGCGTGTTGTTTCACAATTGCTATAGGCAACGCATTCCTCAGTTTGTTAATGTTGTACCGACGCGGTAGCGTGTCGACATCTCACTAGTTTGTGATAAAACCCCAACAATGTTACTCGACTCCAAATAACTTTCCAAATGGACAAATCTAATTATGATTCTTGCTGAAACTCTGGAACAAACTAGAGCTCCATGAGCTGAATGAACAAGATTCTTGGAGGTGCATAGTTGAATGTCTTGTTCAATGTTCATAATTCTGCAAAAAAAAAAAAAAAAAATCTCAATAACAATGCAGCTCCATAGGACAACAATAGAAACCAAACTCCTCACGTTTTTTCGGATGGCAAATGTGATTTTAGACATAGCACGATTCATTTGCATGTCTATCCAAAGTCCAATCAAGCTAATCTTTATGCACTGGCATTGTTTTTGTCTCGTCTATAAAATGAGCGTTCCGGATTAGTAACATTGAAACTCTATTCTCAGTGGCGACTCCAGGAATTCCGGAGCATGGGATCATCCATAAACGTCAATACTTTTGCCAATTGAAAAACCGAAAAATGTAACATAATAATGGCAATTAATAACCTACTTCCAACAAAAGTCACATTTAAAGCTCGACAAGCATTTCAACTTGTACATAAAAGATATCAAAATGCATATACTAATAATCTTTCTTATAAGTTCTCAACAAAAAAATAAATAAATAAAAAGAAGCTACACGAGCTTCTACAATTGGCCATTTTTACATTCGACACGATTTCATATATCATAGCCACAAGGAGACAGTCCTTCACGTCCAAATGTTTTTGGATGGACAACTCGTATGGCTTGTCAAATTTTAACTCCACTACAAATCTGACAAGATCATGTTTTTGGATGATTTTAACTCTACTACAAATCTGACAAGATGATGTTTCAGAGTTTTTCTGATCAGTATTTGGATATTGACCCATTTCTTCTGTGCTGAGAGTTTTGTTGTTATTATAACTCAGGTGTCTGTGCTGCCTACGCGCACCTTGACGAATCTTGGGAGCCAAATCCCACCACCCACTATTGAGGAGCCCAATTAAAATCGGAGCAAAGTTCAATATGAGATTGGCCCAAAAAGAGTTGACAGCACCTGAGAGATTTCAAACCTGAGATCTTAGAATAAAGCAAACTCCCAAGTCTCAAACCTTCACCACCGAACCAACCCCTTGCAATTGTTTTGAAGTTAAGTTGATGGACATTGTAAAAAAAATCCAAGAAGGGAAAATTATTATTTACGGAGGTGCCCACTATTGAGGAGCCCAATTAAAATCGGAGCAAAATTCAGTATAAGATTGACAAACTCCTAAGTCTCAAAGCCTTCACCACCGAACCAACCCCTCACAATTGTTTTCAAGTTAAGTTGATGAACACTGTGAAAAAAAATATTTAAAGATCGTATGTTTGGTTGATTTTTTCAACATCAGGTACACTAGAAAATCTCACGGACTAAAGATCACTATTGGACTATTCTATCATGGTACACCAAAATGGATTATTCTGTGCAGCCGACCCTACTAGTTGCACCAAAATGTACACCAAAATCGATCACATAGAGATAAGGGTGGGCAGCCGACCCTACTAGTTGCCAAATTTTTATAGAGATAGGTATAATTTTT